>JANSVK010000125.1:0-108972 GCA_030068005.1 Cladophialophora exuberans
ATCCTAACCCGTCCTTCTACCAGCAAGTACGAGAAGCACTGGACCGACGGCGGACACCAAATGCTCGCCTACGCGACCTACAACGCGCGTCTGCACCGGCCCAAGGAACCCCCGCGTCCTGTCTGCACCAGCCCGGTCCAGATCCTTTCTGTCGTCGACCCCCGCGCGCAAGCCAAACCCAGAGCGTCGGCAAAGTCTCGCCTTAAGGATCTCCTCGTAAGCTTTGAGAACGACATGGCGAGTGGCGGCGTGAGTGGGCAGAAGAAGAAGGAGTTGCAGGGCTTCGCGTTGGGGATGGGCTTGTCGCAGGAGAAGAAACTGGAGAGAGTGCAGTGGGAGGAACAGAGGGAAGAGAATGAGGATTTTGAGTTTGAGTTCTGGTAAGTTTGGTATTGTTTATGGGGTAAAGGGTGGACAGGGAATCGTATAACAGCTGCAGGCCCAGCTGAGGCGGTTCTTCGTCATTTTGATAATGAATCGAACATTTCGGATGGTGGGTTTAGGTCGGAAATACCAACAAACACAGCTTAAAGTCATGTGAAGGTCAATTTGATCATCTGATGCGAACTTGATGGGGTGTTTATTGGTATTCTCTTCAGGGCTTCCAAGGTAACGTAAATCAACCTGGAATGAATCCCAAGTTTAGTTAAAAAAAAAACAAATACAAGATCTACTTTTCAAGAGTTCTAAGTTCCCGTAGACAGCGATGCCAGGACGATTAAACCAGCTCGACTTTCCTCTCACCCAGAGTCTCCAATATCCTCACGTACTCACCGGCATCCATTTTCAATCCATTCCTCCTAACGTCACCCTCCGGTCGACCAACCACAACCTTGCTTGCCTTGCCGTCGAACTTGACGCGAAACTCCTCGATCAACGTCCCTGCCTGCAGCTCCATCATGCCGTGGATGTAGCACTGGCCGAGATAGATGAAATACTCGCTGACGGGACGAAGTACGAGCGGCATATCCTGGCCCTTCGCGATCACAACCACATCCGTGTCGCGGGTGATGTCTGGGACGAGGCAGAAGTATCCGGCGCTGGAGACGCAGAACTGCTTATACTGGAACACGTCGATCGTGTCGATTGCGTCGTGGTACTTCGGTATCGTGCCATCGGTCAGGTTGGCGCCGCTCGCGAGCCATGATCGCCATTCTCGAGCACCTTTGGCTATGTCTTCGGAGGAGACGATTGCGTCGCGATCGGTGGTGTTTGCGATGAGTGTAGCGTGGTAGGCGTCGGAGACAGGGTCGGAGGTGATGTATTTGGGTGGGAGCGTAGCGTTGATGAAAGTCTGGGCCTTCTGATCCAGGTCAAGAACATCCTTGTGTAAGATTGAAATGTCGTCAAAGGATTTCCAAGCGCTAAGGACTCCACTCAAGTAGGTGATAGAATCTTGCATCATGATTGTGATCTGGAGCGCAAATTTAAGCGGCCTTGGAGGCTCTTTAGCGCTTTGGAGCAGCCTGTTCAAGTAATGTTGCTTCTTTTTTGGCACTCGGTCCGTTTTTGGTCGGAAGTCTTTTCCTCCTGCACACCATTCTTCGTGGTTGATATACTGAATCCATGGATGATATCGCCAGTCGACCACCCACGAGGGCAGAACAGAACCTTCTTCCTGCTGACATCGACCAGACCAATCCAACAATTCTCGATTCCGTCTTTCAGCCATTCTCACGGCGAAATCGAGGTACACCTCTTCCCAAGGCGTGGTGTAATCCGGTTGCGGAGCCCAGTCGTCCAATTCTAAATCCGTGGCAATGTTTCGAATCGCAAAGATCTTGTCCCGTGGATCGTAGCATTTCAATCGAGATGCGGAACGCATGGCTAGTAACAGAGAGTTTGCCCGCGTTGACGTCTCGTGATTTGCGATCTGAGTCTGTCGCAGCCGATACTGCTGGATACTATCGATGAACTTCAAATTCGGCTCCAGCTTGGCATAGCGTTGCCCTGGATAGTTTGACAGAAACCAGTCCGGCCATGTCATCGTGTGTCTCGGTTGGAAGAGCCAGGCCAGCGCAAACATCTGGTTCCATACTAACTGTTCGTGGCCGCATACCACGACGGGATCAGAACTCAAAGCACCTTCCTGTTGGGTCCAGACACGGGTGAAATATGGTCTGAGGAAGAATTCGGCACACGAATTGATCAGCGACTGCTTCTGTGGGTGATTTTCCAACATGTCGAGAATGTGAGATTTGCTCAGAAGATATTGTGTCTCGTGTCCGGCGTACATCACTGTCGGTACGTATTCCTCATGATATTTTTTCTCGTTCAGAGTCCTGGCATATTCAATCGCTGCTTTGGCGTTGTCGTCCATAGGACCAAGCCATATCAACGTGCGTTTGGAGTTCTGATAAACCTTCCTAGATGAGTTCAACATAAGTTAAAATAAGGACAGTTGATCCAGAGGAGCCGGTCTGTGTACGCTGCGATGACGGACCCAAGGAGAGTCGCAAGATCCCCTTGCATTCCTTACCACATCAAATTCACTTCTCTGGCTTTCTCAATTGGGTCATCCTGGTCAATGCAAACGACGTCAATCCACATGTAAACCAAGTTTGTATCGGAACGAAATCTTCTCAGAACTTCATCAGCGTTCTTGTAGATTCCGAGTTTCGAGCCAGACATGAGGATGTAATGTCCAGAGCGATTGTCATCGCCGCAGACGTAGGACGTTGCGGTATATTCTGGCTGTTCATTACTCAGGTCGTGGACTACGAATTTCCCGACAAGCTCGTCGTTGTGGTTTCCCGGGTGCAGTTCTATGAGTCGAATATGATCGCCAGTGTGTGGCAGGGGTACATAAGATGAGCTCGACATAGGTACGAGTACGCATATTACATTATATACCGATGCAGAGATGAGAATGAAAACGAGAGGCCGAAAGAAGAAGCCGCAACCGCAGCCGGCAATGCGGGGAAGATGGAACGCAGCTGCCGTCGGATAATGACTTCGCCGTCAGGATGGACATTATCCGATTCTACGTCCAGACATCCAAATGTCTTTCCTTCCGAGTCTTTCCCATCTGAAATAATATATTGACAAGTACAACTGGGCGAAGCGAGCAGCTAACGTAACGTGACGAGCAGAAAATGGCCCCAACCTTCGACTTCCTGGTAGGAACATTTAATACACCTCAACTATACACTCTCCGTTTCACACCTCCGACATCATCACAGCCCAAGTCAGCTTCACTTGAAATTCTCCACCGGGCATCTGCCATAGGCTCGCATTCTTGGCTTCATCTTTCCGAACAGAGACAGAATGGAAAGCGGAATCTCTACGCTACAGCATGGACTGATCCAGCAACTGTTGTTGCCTACGTAGTAAACTCACCAACCGACATCCAACTTCTTGGAAGTGCACCGACGAGATCACGGAGCGGCTATGTCACAGCCAGTGACATCGCCTTATATTCCGCCGGGGGAGCAACAGGGGAAGTTTTTGCTCTCGATCCTGAATCTGGAAACGTCAAGGCCTCCTCCGCCATGAATGGAGTTTCATCAAATCACCAATCATCAGACATGAAGCCATTGCAACTGCTTTCTTTCCTCGATGAGGACGCACAGCGGGACGATGGTAGCGTCATGGACTTTGGAGGTCTTCGGCACGGTGCTCATTCAGCAGATCTGTCGCCCGACGGAAAAGCCATATATGTCGCCGATATTGGCAGGAACTGTATCTGGACATTTTCCATCGATCAGACGTCAGGAGAGCTCACACTCGGAGAGAAACATATTTCACCCAGACCAACTGACGGCCCCAGACACGTATGGCCCCATCCGAGCGGGAAATTCGTCTACTGCTTGCAAGAACATACAAGCATGGTCGACGTATTCTCCACAAGTAACGGCGGCGTGAATTTGAAACACGAACAAGGCGTCCGGATAATTCCACCCCAAGAAAAAGAGGGCGATTTCTGGGCCGACGAAGTCCGGACGAGTTTCTCAAATGGATGTCAGCCAAAATACCTGTATGCGAGTACTCGTGGGTTGAAGGAGGGGAAGAATGGATATATCGCTGTGTACAGCTTAACACCAGAGGGAATGATCGATACTTCGGCCACATCTCCTTCGTCGCTTAAGGAAGGTGATACACATTCGTATGCTGGGCTGCTGTACATGTGGGAGACACCAAATAGCGGCGGGTGGGCCAATGCCGTTCAACCAGGTCCAACAATTGACGAAGTCGAATATCTCGCCCTGACTGATAGTGAGCAAGGCTTTGTCTTTGTCTTGAGCTGGGACGGCAAGGAGATCAAAGAGATAGCTCGTACGAAATTGGACGAGGGAGCAGGAGCTGCCACTGCGGTGTGGCTGTGATAAGGCGAGCAAATAGACTTGGGAATCATCAGAGATTTCATCGCGCCGGAAACAGCTGTGTTAGATGGATGGAAAACTAGCTGAGACGTGATTTGGCGTATATTTTGCACAATGGCCGCTTAAGAATGTTCAGCAAGATGGGTCTAGATATGTCCACGATGACAATAAAGGGTTTGTACAGGATGATACAGACAGAACCTGAAGCCATCATCTGCCTTGTGGATATGGTCTGCCCCTGCTTAGGTGCCTCGGCCCCTACACGATCTTGGCATATTGGGCGGGTTTGCGCCCGCAAACATCAGTCACGTCCCTCCTTGCATCTGCGCGTCTTTCATCCATTAAGCATGCGCTTTCCCAAATACACAGTCAAAGACGCGATCGAAACTGTCCCCAAAGTGAACCTCGAGTAGCCTTGACTCTCTTCGAGGTTTCAAGTGAACATCTCCACCATGTCTCGCTCTCTTTCGCCGCCTCCCAAGGTTGCGATTGACCGGCAAACAACAGCACCGTTTCTGCTCAATTTCTGCTATCGCTCGTCCGCATTCCATAGCCTGACTGAGTTTCCGGTCCCCACGCCTTCGAATCCGCACCCTCACCTCCCAGCACATCTGCAAATATACACCTGGATGAGCTGTACATTGAAAGAGCTCGCGCTACTCTTGACCCAGGCTCTGCCCAGCATTCTTCCGGATCCTGCCATTGGAACGCGGCTGAGCTTTAGATTGGTCTATCCGGATGTTCACGCAAGCAGGGGTGGAGGAGGAAGACTGGATACTGAAGGACGAGGCCGATACCTGAGTAAAGAAATGGGCAGTGTGGTGGTCGCCGCGTCTGGATACTCCAATGGAGCCGGTACCGATGCCGTCCAGTTAGAAGGCGAAGATGCAGACAAGACCCTTGAGGATGCACGATTCGTTATTGGAGACTTCATCGATTGTGCCGTCTTTCCTCCGCTGAGCGACGGAACTGCGGTTGCTCGTGGGAGTATCAGCGGCAGAGGCGGGACAAGAGAGAATGGCTACGGGAGAGTAAGAGGTGGCGGCTATGGTCTGAGCAGCAGAGGCAGCTACAATGGTCCTGGGTCGAGAGGTGCCGATATACCAAGCGGTGAGTGGAGGCGAGGAGAACGGCTGCCCGATTCTGGTGGCTACCGGGGAGGAAGAGGTGCCAGACGAGGTTACTGAGGCCATCGTCTCGCTGCGAAAACAAGAAGTCATCACCAGACCATTAAACAAAGCTCGGCGACGCGTATTGGACCACCATCATGGGCACTCCAGGATCGACTCGAGCCCTATTACTATGCTGAATGTGGTCTTGTTCGACAACACCTACCCTTGAGAGGAAATTGGATTATCATCTCAGCCTAAACAACGCTGGCGGCGGTTTGCTGTCCTTCTAAGAAACTCTACAGTAAGGGAGCTCCGCATTAAGAAGATTTCCGACAACATATCACATGTGAAGGCGGATCAGCATTGTGAACCAGATTGTTCACTGTGATACTAGGCTTCTATGGAAAACCTACAGGGCCAGCACTTGGGAATTTTAGGCAAAGGGAAAACCCGTCGCAATGCCGCCGCTTTTGCACCTAAAGCATGTCGACATACATGCTCCTCTCAATGTCCAAAGGCTTACCGGTGCCGGCTGGACTGCTTGGATCCACCGCGGACACCGTCTCCAACACAGCGATGCTGACCAAAGAGCTCTTGAAGTCCCATTTATCAGTAGCCGCGGAGCCATTCATGCTGAACGATTCGGTGTCACTTGAAGACCACGTATTTCGATCACAAGACGACCCATTACCACCTGAGCTCCTACCCGAGCGTAAGTGTCCCCAAAATAGGTGCCCATTAAAACAAAAAGGGTAAGGAAGGCGAGAGGGCGGGTAGGGGAGAAGCCGAGAGACTTTCCGTCTGGTCTCTTCCTGCGAGTTTAGTTTTATTCTCTTAGACCAGCCAAGTGGTTAATCGTGGCTATCTCCTCGACAAATTCCAGGGCCAGCGCGACCCCTGCTCTTCTACCAATATCCTGGAGACGATTGATGATCCACCTCCGAGTATTACTGCTTGTCACTGGGGACTTTCCAACTGTGTAAAGACTCCAAGTCAGCATGTACCCGCCGGACACGCTATTATCGGCAGACGAGTCGATGCGCGCATCATGGCCAGATGTCGAGGATATGAACCCCAAAGCCTGCGGAACGGTAGCCAGTATGTCATCACCCAACTTTGACAAGATGTCCAGTGCCTCTTGGAGTTTCAATTTCATGTGTGCCTGAACGACCGATGTGAGATTACTGGCGAGCATTTTCTCCAACAGGTAGCATATGATCTCGTACACGATTATTTGAAGGATTCGGGAGTTATTCCAGACTCGGATCGCCCACGACGTCTTATACAGATCAGCTCGACCCTCATAAAACAAATCTGGGTCTCCGTCAAAAGATTTTCGGATGAATGTATATGGCTCTTCCAAAGCCAGAGTCTCAGCGCCAGATTGAAGGTTACGCTCAAGCGCAGTTGCTTCTTCCAGGAAATCAGACCAAGGGATCTCGATGTTCCCAATGTTATTTGTGACGCTCCAAAGAAGAGTTGCGCACCGGCTGGCTAATACCCCCAGTGGCCAAAATGCGGCAAACCCGTCAGTTGCATGCTTAGTCGCCTCTTCCTGCAGCTCACGCATCTCATCCGGGAATGGTCGAATTCTTTGAATACAGGTGGTAACCACGTCTGCGCGCACTTGATTGAACATGAGGATCGCGGCCGTGCTGGAACGGGAAAACTGGCCTTTGCCCCTGGCAACAACTAGTGCCGCAGCTCCTTGCGTATGGCGATCCCATGATTCAAAGCTAGTGGCATGCTCAAACATTCCCAATGATATCACTGACATCAGGGTGCTGTCTTTGATAGACTCGACAGGCGATGCTATTGCAGCGTTGATATCATGGATCGCTTCTGAATACTTAGCACGGGCGCGACCGACCAGCTCAGGCTTCTTGTTAGCCAACGCCAAAAGCCCCACAGCTGCCATACTAGTCGCCAGTGTCGAGTGCCCACCATCGGGGTTGAATACTTTTGGAATGTAGTTGAGGAATCCAAGCGAAGGAGAATTACCGCCCACGACGAAATTGTGCAGAAAATAATTGACGCCTATCTCATCAGGGTTGGGACCCAGGCCGCCTGCAGGTGGGAGCGAAGAGCTCGCCTTGACCAGAGCCGACGGCTTCGCCTCCTTTCCCTTGGACCGCTTGATGGTGTGGTCAGTCTGGTCGCGGAAAACGAGTTCCCATTCATCTCGATACCCAGAGCATTCCTCTCGCGTGCGAATGCATTGTCCACAGCTGGGAACTTGCTGATCGCACTACGAGTATACGAAGACAGGGCAAGATTAGCACTGACCTTGGTAGCATAAGAAAAGGAATACCTACGCGCCGCTTGACGGCCCGGCAATTGCCACAGCTCCGAGACGTCCTTGGATGAGACATATTAGTCGAGGCCATATGATTCTGTCGAAAAAGGGCGTTGGAGACTAAAGGTTTGCCCTGGTTAGTCTGATGAGCAGCACTCGCTAGGTAGTCAAAAAGTTAGACATGAAGCTGAATGTGAGATCCGTCGTGGCCTGTCACATGGAATTCGGATTTGCAAGAATTTAGCATACTGAGACTGTCGCAGTCAAATCAACAAAACGTTGGCACAGACTTTACGTAGCGTTTAGGCAGCCAACCCATCGGCCTTGAAGCCGGGGAGCTGCAAGAGAACAGAGATTTCCACCTAGGTTATGCTTAGGAAGACAAAGACGTGCTAGAGGCCTGACAGATGGGTCATACGACTGACGCGAGTGATTGCGAATGGATCAGAAGATCATGTAGCAACCAGCCACAAGTACCAGTAAGAAGCGCCACCGACGTGGATCCAGTTAAGTGCCAGTTCAGTGACAGGCGATCAATTTCAAACTCGGGGGCGTTTCGGAACGTTTCATAGCTGCTGGCACTGCTGACACCGCCGCCAATCGGATGGGTAAATGACGCCAACGCAGCTTCAATTTCGAACCCACGATCTGTGCCTGCTTTATCTCACTCTCCTTCTCTTTCTCTCGCCTCTGCTTCGCCACGTTCCCGTCTTGAATCTCGATAGCCCTGGTGGCATAAGTGGGACGTGGGACCTGCATTTGGATTAAGGAGCTGTTTAGACGGAACCGCCCCGCGAATTGGAAGCTCGAGCCAACTCGTATGATCGTGTTCCTGACTCGGGTTGCCACGCGGCTGCTTTCGAACGGGGCGGCGCGAAGACTCCAAGCTCCCGAAAATCCTGATCCAGAAGTCACTGAAGGTAGCGAGGGACCAGAAACAGTTTAGTATCTGATGGCCAGACTTGCCAAACCGCAAGAGGGAAATACAAGGGACGAAAATGAGTCCACGGGTGGGGATGAATGCGGATGATGGCGGAGAGTGCTGGTGGAAATGGTTGAAATTGAGACGGATCTCAAAGACACAGAACAACATCCAACAGCATCGGCGCATGCAGTGTAAGTACGTACAGGTGATCGTCTCTTCTTCACATTTGTGATACTGCTGGTCTGGCACCTGGCAACCGCAAAACACATTGTGCGCTCCTGGTCGAACGCCTGCCAGCGCATATCATCTCACTGGTTGAGCCTCCTTCATTCACTTCAATTCTTCAAGCTTTCCTTTTTCGCTGATGTGCACTCTTTCGCTTTGTGTTGTTGCTTTGCTGCTTTCACGCTGGTTGTCGTGGCCCATCCTCCTTTGTCGCTCGTTTTGAATGAAGAAAGCAGAAAAAGAATAGCTGTGACAACGCTCTTTCACCGCCCGCATTGTTGCTGTCGGACCGAGTCGCAAAGTTTTGAAAACAAACAACAAGCATTCACCCAACGGCAGCTGCGATCGTCGGATAAGTGGCTGACTATCATTCATTCATCACTATCAACTTTCCGACTTTTGTCACTCGGCTATTCAAGGTCGTGCCTTCTCATTCACCGCGTTCTGCATTCATTCTAGACACACAAATCTTCTATACTCGATCACAAGACACCCTCGACAAGGGATCAAAATTCCACCCCAGCAGTCAGCGGACTCTCCTACCAGCATCCCCTTAGAAGGACAGGCTTTAGAAGTCACCGTCTTTATCACTTGTTCCCATTTGGCTTTGTTCGTTCTGGTGCGGGTCGCCCTCGAACAACTTTAAAGCCATTCCCTCGATCCTACTCAACGCCCTCTTCCAACAAAATCCTACAGAAACACGTCCTAGTCTCCTAAGACTTCGAAACTTCAACATGTTACTCTTCCAATCCCTCCTACTTCTCATCCTCCCCTTCACCCTCGCCGCCCCGAAACCTAGGCCTGTCGAGATTGAGTCTCGACAAGCGACATCTTCGTACTGGCTTTCGCAGATCCAGCGTCAAGGAACTGTTGCGTACGGCTCCAATGCAGGATACAAGATCTTCAGAAACGTACGAGACTATGGCGCGGTTGGTGATGGATCGACAGACGACACGGCTGCCATCAACAATGCCATAACCGATGGAACAAGATGCGGCCAAGGCTGCGATTCCAGCACCACTAGCCCAGCGATAATCTATTTCCCACCGGGGACATATGCCGTGTCAGCACCCATTATCCAGCTCTACTATACCCAGTTTGTCGGTGACGCCGTTCAGGTTCCCACCATCCTCGCTTTGCCTAGCTTTGAGGGCATTGCAGTCATGGACACTGATCCGTACATCCCGGGGGCTAACGGAGCTCAATGGTACACCAACCAAAATAACTTCTATCGTCAGATCCGCAACTTTGCTATAGATATCTCACAGATGCCGGAGAACATGGGTGCAGGTATCCACTGGCAAGTGGCGCAGGCTACTAGCTTGCAGAACATTGTTTTCAAGATGGCACCGAAGTCTGCGACCAACCAACAGCAAGGTATCTTCATGGATAACGGATCTGGTGGTTTCATGTCAGACCTTACATTTATTGGTGGCAACTATGGCATGTTCCTTGGAAATCAGCAATTCACCACCCGCAATCTGAGCTTCAGTGGCTGTAATACTGCCATTTTCATGAACTGGAATTGGCTGTGGACTCTGAAATCCGTCAATGTCGACAATTGCGGTATTGGACTCGATATGTCTACTCTTCAGAATGGTGTGAACCAGACTGTGGGATCGGTCGTCCTTCTCGACAGTGTCATGACAAATACTCCGATTGGTGTCAAAACCTCCTACAACCAAACCAGTGATCCTGCTACTGGCGGAACTCTGGCGGTACAGAATGTGGATTTTACTGGTACCACCAACGCTATTGTTGGAGCAGATGGTTCGAGCGTTATCCTTCCTGGTGGGCAAGTTGTTGCCTCCTGGGGCCAAGGTGATACTTATGTCCCTGCAGGATCTCAGCCTTCGAAGAGATCGCCCCAGGACGCAGCGCCAAACCCTCAAGGGCCCCCTAGCTCTTTCTCTTCGACTACTACGACAACCATCACGGTCTCGGAAGTCCCTCCTGCGTCTGGTGTGTCGTTGACGACTACCACTGTCTATGTTACTGCGTCTCCAACCACGAATGCCAATGGCGGAACCACATTCACTGTTATCCCTGTTCCTGCCTCAGGATCCGCGGCTTCATCAGTCGTACCGGCTAATGCCAGTGGCGGCTCGAGTGCATCTCCAACTCGGTCAACCTTGCCAGCGCCATCTGCCCTTGCTACATGTTCTGCTGCTCCTCCTGCCCTTCAATCTGCACGTGTTCAGCAAGCACTATCTGCTCCTAATATCCCGTCATCTCTCATGAATGGCACCAAGATTTTCGAGCGCTCGAAGCCCCAATACGAAAATGTCCCTGTATCTTCGTTCCTTAGTGTCAAGTCTGCTGGAGCGAAAGGAGACGGTGTCACCGATGACACTGCTGCTCTTCAGAAGATCTTTGACAACGCCACCGCTGATCAGATCATCTACTTTGACCACGGCGCCTATGTTATCAGCGACACCGTTCGGGTTCCTTCGAATATCAAGATCACAGGTGAAATCTGGCCTTTGATCATGATTCAAGGTTCTGCATTCCAGGACATCAACAATCCCAAGCCGGCTTTCCAGATTGGCCAACAAGGCCAAACTGGCTCTGTTGAGATGTCGGATCTTGTGTTTGAGACCATTGGTGCGGCTCCTGGTGCCATTCTCATGGAATGGAATGTGGCTCAGGAATCTCAAGGCTCCGCGGGAATGTGGGACGTTCATTTCAGGATCGGTGGCAGCGCCGGGACCCAGCTCCAACAAGACACTTGTCAAGCCAATGTTACTGGATCTTTCCAATTCAAGCCTGAATGTGCAGGTGCTTTCATGTTGATGCACATCACTCAGCAGGCATCTGCGTACCTGGAGAATTGTTGGTTCTGGGTTGCCGATCATGAGCTTGACATTACAACCCACAATCAGACCGATATCTTCAACGGTCGTGGCTTGTATGTCGAAAGCCAAGGTCCTACTTGGCTCTATGGTACATCATCCGAGCACAATCAGCTTTACAATTACCAATTCGCCAATGCTCGCGACATCTTTATGGGTGCCATTCAAACCGAAACGCCTTACATGCAATCATCCCCCGATGCACTGCAAGGAGGTTTCCCACCCAATGCAGCTTTCTCCGACCCGACCTTTGCGGATTGTACAACCGAGTCCTGCAAGAAGTCGTGGGGATTGCGAATTGTCGAGTCAAGCGATATCTACATGTATGGTGGTGGTCTTTACAGCTTCTTTGACAACTACATTCAAACTTGCTTGGACACCGAGTCATGCCAGGAGAATATGGTTGACATTCAATGTTCGCAGAATATCTCGCTAGTTGGCTTGAATACCAAAGCTTCCGTCAACATGGTCAATGTTGACGGTACAGCTGAAGCTATTGCTCTCGACCACGATAACGGCTTTGCTCAAAGTTTGATGCTCTTCGAGACTTAAAGTGCAACGTGAAGAAACATTCGCACGGGTGGGCGGGATGGAAAGTCTCCAGACACCACGATAAGACAGTCATGTCAATAAGGAAAGGAAGGGTCAAAAAAGGGTTCATGGGAAACGGCAATGTTCTTGCACCATCTATTGGGTCGTTCAAACTCGCTACTGGAAAGCGAGCGGGGCTGTTAAGCAACAAGGTATATTTTTTGATACGAGAACATCACTGTTATTATGGCTATGATAGCAGCAGTCTCAGGTGTTTATTGGTTGGAACTTGGGCACATGTGCATAACCTAGTGATACCCCTTTTATGATTCAAGAGCTGCTTATTACAGTACTTGATTTTTCTCTTCGCGTGCGGTGACTGTGTGACTGGCTCTAATTCGTGCTTGTAGCAAACCCTCGAACAGCCGTTTGATTAGAGGTGGGGAATGTGTAGCAAATGAGAATTGTGACTCTGACTCTGCTTATCGCGTTTGCAAATCTATCTAGATTAGGGGCGTGTCTTCGCGCTCCCTTGTGCCTCTGAGCGTGAAGTCAACCAACCACTCGGGCGTATTGAGCACTGGTTTTCGTCACCTCCGAGTCTCTTACAAGCTACACTGTCACGACCAACTTCCTCCCCGAGACCTTCTTCTCCGCCAATCTATCCATGCCCGCCTGGATCTTGTCGAACCCGCGTCCCAGCACCTCCTTCTCCGGCATGCACTTCACGCGCCCGTCGATCAGGGCCGCCTCCAGCCACACTCGAATCTTCGCCGCCGTGGCGTAGAAGACGTCCAGCCCCATCCCAATGTTCACGACCACTTCCACGTCTTGGCGAGCGAGGGCGCCGGCACCGGGGTAGATGGCCGCGATGAAGGGGCGGGTTTTGGGTCCCGCGGTGGAGGTGTGTAGGGTGTGCAGGACCGAGCAGAGTGGTGTTATCGTGGACGAGGTGGAGATCGCGTCGTAGGCGCCGACGACTTCGATGGCTCCGTCACTGTTGAGGTTCCCCATGTACGAGACGATTGACGATGTCATGTCTGGATCCGCGTAGTCGAAGCATTTGATCGCTCCTAGAGATAAAACCATGTCGTGGTTCCGCGCGCTGCAGATCCCCACCACACTGTAGCCGGCCTGGTGCGCGAGCTGGACGCCGCAGGATCCAATGCTCGACGACGCGCCCCAGATCAAGAGGACCTTGTTTTTGCTGTTCTTCGCCGCACTGCCCTGCAGCGGTGGCATGTCGAGGTTCAACATCCCGCTTGGAAACAGGCAGCTCGCGGCCGTGGCAATCCCCAAGGGAAGCACGACGGCGTCTTCGTAGCTGACGTGCTCGGGGATCTTCGCTAGCATGGGCCCGTTCAGCACGACGTAGCTTTGGAATGCTGCGTTCGAGTAGATTTTCTTCGCGGAGTGCCAGTGGGAGAGATCGGGGGAAGCGAGGTCGAAGTCCTTCGCGTCCTTGGTGCTCCGGGGCCCGGTCTGTCCGATTACGCGGTCGCCGACTTTGAAGTGTGACATGAAGTCGTCGTTGTTCTCTGTCGTGGTGCCCGCTTTCGGCGGCCCAATTTCAACCACTTCTCCTGCGACGTCGCATCCGAGGACGCAAGGGTAACCGTCGTCCTCGGGAATGAGTAGTCCCAGCCGCTGGATCACCCAGTCCGCTGGGTTGAGCGCCACAGCGTGCGTTTTGATCACCAATTCTCCGGCAGATGGGGAACTGTACGGCGCGGGACCGATCGTTAAGGTGGGAGATTTGGGGAATGTGAGGAATGCGGCGGTGTTTGTGGGAGGCATGGTGAGTGGGCTTGACAGACGAAAGGATGGAAGGCAGTGTGCTCAAAACGGTGGCGGTGGAATTGAAAGGATAGCGACGTTACCTCGATATTTGTATATATATTGTCGAAGAGCCATAGCGAGGGTAAAGTCCGCTATCACCGTTCTCTGTCGTCGTAATTACCGTCGAAAAGCCTCTTCATGTACCCTTTGCGCATATGCAAGTTCTTCTCTTGGTGCCCCGTCTTTATATGCGGATCTGGGCCGAAAGGACGGCTTTAGCGTGCATTTTGCGAGCTATGTAGTTAGGAGATTACGGCTCAGAGCTTAGCGCAGGGGGAGTTCATACGAGAAAGATATAGTAAAGTTCAACTATGAGGGAAGCTGTCGTTCTTAAATCCATCGTTCTCAGATTGAGGCCTGAGGGTCCCGTGCGTCGCGTTGAATACGAGCGGAGGTTTAGCTCGACTGCTGGATACGAGTCGAGGAAAGAATCGACGATTTGCCATCGGTTTCTCGGTCTGGAGACTGAGATACTCGTGACTGTGGGCCTGCCATTAACATGACGCAGCTTGTGTGCTCCTGTTGCGTAGTTTTCACCGGAAGATGGATCTGTTCAAAGAGGTGAAGGGTATGTAGAGAGGATGGCTCGGTTTTGATGCCCTGTGCTAAGGACTCGCCAGGCTCGCCATTTAGATAATCCGATCCGCGAGATAAGGTTGGATGGCGGGCCGAATTGCAACCGACTAACTGGTTCTGGCAAGACTGGTACTAGCACCCCACGTGTGGCTGGGACGATCAATCAAGAACTTGGAGAAAGTTGAGATTCTGCCTGGAAGCAACAAGTTTGTGTAAACAACAAGCCTTACCGTTTTTCACGCACCTTGTATCTACATTGAAAAGAGACCACAAAGTTTTGCTATCATTCTTTCTAACACTCGCCATATCCCCGCGTTCTCGGCGCTGCCCCGCGCGGAGACGGACTATCATCGATGCACGATCCAAGTTCCACTTGCAATCATGACCCTCCGACACCCTGACCGGGTGGTCGCTGATGCGGACGCTGACGCTGATCTTGGTGCTTCTACTGATGAAGACTCCCAGGCCGAAGAACCACACCCTCTCGATGACGAAGTCCTTACCACACTCACAGCAGTTCTGTCAAGCGTAAACGACAACCTCGATGGGACTGCCGAACTTTCCCCACAGGACTTTGACGAGATCTTCGAACGAGTTTTTGCCCTATATCCCGAGTACCAGCCTGGTTCTCGTCCTACATCCACCGCTCAAGAAGAAAGTACAACAAAGAGTGCAGTTGCCCCCAAGGCCAAATCAGACCAAGGGCAATCTCATTTTCTCGCGGGAGATTTTTGTTCTGCGAGTTTGTCGGATTTTCTGCGTAAAGAAGTCGACAGACTCAAACGCGAAGAGAAAGCAAACATATCCAAAGGCAAGGGCAAAAAGCGCGAGAATCTCAAACCAAATGCACCTGGATTCGTTCTACCCTTCGAACAACCATGCTCGAGCTCATCTCCTGCTCCTGCCTCGCAGCGTCAGGTCGCTGAGGATGAGCTTTGGTCCGTTCCGTCAACCACTCGACGTTCCCTTCGCCTCGCACGAAAAGAGAACCTTGTCCACTCTCCACTTCCACAACCCAATCCCAATGACACACCCGAAGAATCGTCGTCTGGGCTTTCCCACGCACCTGCAGACATATCGAACATTCAAAGTGCTCGAACCACTTTCGAAGAATATACCAAGAGTCAGAGAAACGCAGTGAGGAACAAGACACAAGACACACCTATGAGCCCCCCACGAACAAAAGCGCGTCAGACCAGGACCTCTAAGAACGGTTCTACCTCAGCCTCGACCGTGGCTTTGCGCTTGGAGCGGCCTCGGTTCGTCAACAGCACGGAAAATCATGCTTCTGATCTGGACAGTAACGTTCCTCCAGAGCTTCCAACCGACAATGTTTCTCTAGACCAATCGGCTGGGGATGTCTCTCCTCCTACTGATATACTCTCAACCGAAAGTGGAAATGTCATCGAAACACCATCTAGCCCAGCTGCTCCAAAATTTGAGGCGTGCAGCTCTTCTATTCAAATAGAGGATCCTACTGACAACTCTTTCAAATGGAGCGAGATTGTCCCCGAAATCCTTCCACAATCCGTCACAAATGCGACCGCCTTCTTCCAAGCCGTCACTCGTGCTCGCAAAGGGGGTGCTTCAGTCAAGTCTCCAACAGCGGAGTCGTTGCTCGATCAGCTCCGCACACTCAGAGATTACCGAGAATTTCGTCGACAAAATCCGAATGCGCCACCTACTGGTCCAAATCTACGAGATCTAATATCTGCCGTGTCTGCACAATATGTACCACCTGCTGCGCCTGCATCACAAGAAGGATCCACACCTCCTGCGACATCTGCGACACCAGTAACCGAGCAAATAGAAAATGAAAATACCATCTTCTACTCCCTTCCAAAGGCAAGCAAGCGTCCCAAAGCGAAGAGCCCCTGGCCTCCAGTCTCAATGCAATATCCGCGACAATGGGCACCCTCGTGTTACATCTTCGATGTACCCGTCAAGCGGCCACATCTCTTGAAACCTCCAACAACGGATCCAATATCCATCTGGGCAATGGGTGAAGATGAATGGGGTTCGATATCAACATTCTTGTCTACTCGAGACGTAAAGAATCTTCGTCTAGTATGCAAGTCATTTGCCAGGTCTCTAGCTCCCATACAGTTTAGGAACGTTGTGGTCAACTTCGATAGGAATTTTTTCGATGCCCAAGGTACCAATTGGGACAGCCGGACTGGGTTTCCCCCAAATAAATCGATGTTTACGGAGTACGGATACAATTTCAATCAATTTGGCATTTCATTCGAGTATGACCTGAATGGTCTTCTTACTGCACAGCCAAAGGTCATCGAAAAGGAGCAAGAAGCATGGTTTGGGAAATTCAGATGGCCAACTGAACAATATCCACGTTTTCCAGAGCTCCAAATAATTGAAGATCTGGTTGATCACAACCGTCCACTTCTCAAGGACTGTATGAAAAAGGTTACGAACGCCTCAGAGCTTGGGCTATGCATTGACAGTGGTCACGGCTGGCTGGAGGGACCAGACATTTCCGACATGGCTCTTTTCAACAAACGAAATACCAAGGGAAGCGGGATTTTTGGAAAGACATTCAAGACCGAAGACGTGTGGACCACCTTTTCCCGAAATGAACTGTTTCGATGGGGTCAGCAGAACACCTTGAACGAATCCATGAAATATCTGACGGCAAAGGAGAATCCCACTGAAACGGATGCTAGGGATTTCCGCTTTCTGAGGGCAATGGAAATTCGTGATATCGAAAGCTTCACGAGACAAAAGGAACAGTACGACTATGATCCCGGGTGCCACACCGGCAGCATCGCAGCAGGGCTAGATGATGAAGACAATCCTACAAACAACGCTACGTTATACTTACGACCGGAGATCGCTGAGCGTCATCGAAATGCGATGTCACGAGCGCGAAAAGACAACCGCCACCTTCCGCAATGGCCTATGATCTTCAATGCCCACAATCTTGCGGCGGAACACGGTGGTCATCTTCGATGCATCCAGAGGAAGACGGCTGATCCTAAAACATTCCCACTTACACCAGGCATGCTCAATGAGGCACAGGCTCAATGGCTGATGGAGACCGTCTGGGCGCAGAGAGCATTTTTATCGTCGTTTACTACTGCCGTTATCACGAATAAAGACAATTTTCGAGGTATTCATACTCTTCGCATTGCCAAATTGTCCTCCGGTTTATTGCCATCTTTGGAACAGTATGAATTTTGGAAGACATTGCGTGGATTGAGGAAATTGGAGATATTTGTGAGCCCAGATTGGCGTCAGGAATATGTTATTGGCGACAAATCTTTCGCCACTAGCATGCTGATCTCCCCGGCAAAGGCTGCAAGAAGATTCAGGGAGCTCTTGGACCGCCACGTCGCCAAACTCGAGAATCTTCACTCCTTAAGCATTGGCTACATCGGGGGTGGTGAAGATGCGGTGGGAATTCTTGCTCGCAATCAGAATGTCCTTCCAGCTCCCATAATTGACAATCCCAACGAATGGCTGCTTGGCCCAGGAAAGAGGAAGATTCCAAACATTTCCAGGTTCGACCATGTCAGGGACCTGAGGTTCAAGAACTGTTGGTTCACTCCATACATGCTTCAAGAGTTTATGAAAGCAAGCAGAGACACCAGCCTTCATTCTCTTACCCTCGACTCTGTTAGCATGACCACCCTCCATGACGACGACATTGATAGGCCATTGGTGACTAGAAGAGACGACTTGCACTGTGTCCACCCTGGCAAGAAGTGGGCCAAAGAAACCTTGCCTAGTGGTGCTGCCTGGGCCAAGACACTCGACGAGATCACACCTGGCAAACCTCTTATCGAACACAAATACGAAGCCGGTCTTTTCAGAAAGGACGAACCAATGCCCCAGCGACCATTCCGTGGCCATGTCGAACAAATCATCCTCAGGAGCTGCGGTTATGTCAAAATCAGTACCCCGCGAAGCCGCTCGACGACATACAACCAGAACTCACTCGTGGTGCATTCGGAAAACCCAACGGATCGCGGTCTCCTAACCCGAAAAGCCCGCTTGGCTGCTACCGAGCGTGATTGGGCATCTGCTCTGCAGGAACCAAATCCACTCAACATCGTCAATGCGTTCGAGGCTATTCCCGGACATAGTTCCGCGAATAGCTCCGATAGAGCCACTAGGATCATGCTCTGTAAAGACGGCCTATTCTGGCTGGGCACGCTGACTCAGTGTATTCATCCCATCGAGAAGCGCATCCTGGAGAAAGCCTGGAACCTGGAGTTCGGATGGAAAGACGACCTACGGCGCTGGGAAGCTGTCGAGGATGGCATGTTTGAAGGTGGTACCGGCCGTTTCAGCGGCATGATCAAAAAGGATGTGGTGTTGGGAGAGAACGAGCTGCTCGATGAGGATTGAGGTCGTGAAGAATGCCGTAAGGCTCTTTCATGGCCGAAGCCACGACTCAAAAAGTTTTCAGGTCTGCTTATTGGGGTGTCTTGCACCTCATCGATTCTCGGGATTTATCGCTTTTTCGGGTTGTATCAGGGTTTGGGAATACGGGGTTTTACCATTCAACCATACCCTCTCCACCTAGTGGGTGCTTGAGGAGATCAGGAAACACAAAAAAGTTTCAATCTCGGGTATTTTGGGGTTGTCAAACAAAAAGTTTTATTGCTATGCTATGCTATGGCTTTCACGAATTCTCACGGACGGTATGAACAGAACGAGAAAACAGATATTAGACGCTTGGGTGGAAGGCATGGCTGGAATAAAAGGGCAACCTTGAAAGCATGGATTTCAATCTCGCTTTCACTGTGACGAATTCAATTGATTTTCGGGCTTTTTCGGACATTGGATGGAAAAATGGAAATGGAAATTGGTACGTTGCGATGCTGGGCTGAAGTACCTTGGGTCCCTACCTACGTCGCCGTTTGGCTAAATCGCCATACTGGTAGTAGGTGTTCAGCCGCAATCTAGGTAGATCCTAGCTACTTAATAGTTCTCGGCTCCCTCATGGTCCTTTCTAGACGGTGGGATGCCTAGAGGATGATACGATTGCTTAATGAAAACCAATCCCGGCTGGTCTGAGTCTACGGCCATGATTAATCGAGCTTTGCTGGGAATTGGGACCGTGCTACGTAAAAATTCTCGCCTTTGTTCATCATTCTTTTATTGTGCGCCGCATTACACATTTTTGTCGTTTATGAAAAGCTCTTTTTATTGCTGATTGTTACGGCTCACTGTCTTTGGTGCTACACTCGACTCTGGCGCTTCTTTGCCCGAATGGTTCGTGTAGCCATTAGATGCGTAGTAATCTTGACTGACTGTATCGCTCACTTGGTCCTCTTGTATCCCCTTTATCAGCAAAAGCCTGATCGTGGATTACATCATTCTCAGCGAGCAGCCGGGAGACTGGCTTGCTTCGGAATTGAAGCTCATAGGCCGTTTTTCATGGCTAGAACGACGTGAAAACTCTGAAGACAGCAAGAAAGTGATTCTGGATTATCAGCTACCTTTCAAAGAGTAAGAAAGCACTCTCGGCGGAAAAGATCAGGCACCTGGCAGTGAAAATACGAGAAAAGTGGTGCCCAAGCTCGAAATGACAAGCACGATGATAAACAGGATGTACTTGTATGAGAATATCTCATGGTCACCGTTCACGTCGAGGCTTACGTCACTGTTGTTGTCGTTGCTGCATACATGCTTGTTGTCGATAGGCAACCGAACCCTCGCGGCATCCTCAATATCAAAGTCCGACACACCGCAAGCAGCCGCCGCGAATCGCGCTATGGTCATGTTCAACTCGGCTTCTGTCAGAAGAATAGATGAGTCAGACATACTAGAGTCTTCAATGCTGCAAATGTTGAGATAGTCGACCACGTCTCGAGGACTGTGGCCGGCTGCAACGAGGGCGATGGCTTCACCGAATGCGGCGTACACGGCGGACTCGAAGTATGGACGCATTAGGGAGTATGAGCTTCTGCCTGAGGGAGTTGGGGATCGTGGTCGTTCGTAAAGGTCAGACATACGTCTGGGAGTTGGAGGAGTTGGGGGGGATACGGCTCGCGATTGCTCGTTAGGATCGGACCTACGAGTGGGAGTTCGGGCTCGTCGTCGTCGTTCGTTAGGTTCGGCCATGGTGGCGGTGTTGTTGTTGTTGTCTTCTCTCTTGCGTTCGATATGTGCGTGCTTGATAATGTAAACATTGAAAAGAGCGAGAGAAGGTAGAAGAAGAGGTTGCTTATGTAGACGTGGGATGACAAAGCTCGGGCATCGAAACGAGGCAGTTCGACCCACGGAGTACGGTTTACCTTTGACCAAAGGCGATATGGAGGCAGCGAGCAGGTCGGTGCCCCTGCCTGATCGACTGCCTCAGATACAATGAAAAATGGTAGAATGTGCATCCGGGGACTGGTATGTGAGCGCCTAAGAGCCTCATGAATCTCGCCGGAACAAGACCCTCGCGAATATTCAGAGAGCAGCGAAGATACTCCACTGCCAGGCTGGAAAGAAGCAGCCAGCGCGATTCGATTCTGTGGCCAGTCGGGATCCCATTGTTCGAAGTCCCGAACAGATTTGCCTGATACATAGTATCACAAAGACTTGACAGCAAGTAATCTTTGTTATCTTTTTTGCATTGACAATTTTCTTTTGTGTAGTAAATTTTACTATATGTTGCGGCAAGCTACCAAAACTGATGAAGCTTCCAGGTCGGCGTGAACGGTGAACTACACTGGCATTGCATAGATTACTACGAAGTCTGGCCGAGG
This sequence comes from Cladophialophora exuberans, assembly GCA_030068005.1. NCBI lineage: Eukaryota > Fungi > Ascomycota > Eurotiomycetes > Chaetothyriales > Herpotrichiellaceae > Cladophialophora > Cladophialophora exuberans. Next base: position 21,401 of record JANSVK010000125.1, read on the forward strand.
GAGGTCAAATCTACCCGATGACACGAGCCTGGGCGTTCCTATATTCGATTCGGCTTCTTTCACTTTTAAATACACTGCTAAATTTATAATCTTTTCCTCATCCCAGGTTTGAGCAACGTCAAAACAATGGCAACAACTGCAGAGCAAATTCAGCTCATTGCGGACGAATTGAGCATTCGCAATCTCGTCGCACGATTCGCAAATGCCTGCAATCCTCCAAACTATGGGGACTTTGCAAAACTGTGGAATCAAGACTCCAACAAGAAGCCGATCTGGACTTTGAGCGAGCCCTTTCCAATGACCGCCACCGGAACAGATGAGATTGTCACCATGCTCGATAAACTCCTCGGCCCTCGAGATTTCTTCGTTCAGTTTGTGCATTCGGGTGTGGTGGAAATCAATGGCATGCGCGCAACAGGGCGTTGGATCATGCACGAAGTAGCAAAGGGGCCTGGCGACACTTACTACAACAACTTCGCAATCTATGAAGACCAGTACAGCAAGGTTGGAGACAAGTGGTTTTTCGCTCGCAGGGATTACAAATATATGTTTCTGGATTCCAGTCCATTTAGTGGGAATGTTTGTCTACCGGTCAAGGATTGGTTCCACTCTTAATAGCCTGAAAAATGGATGAGAGTCCGAACACACAGCCATTCTTGTATGTTACAGGGGTTTTTATTCTGTTTCTGAATTGACTAATACCCTGTTTTACCTGGATGTACGCTCTTGCTATCCTTGATAACAGCTAAGTCGTTTCCAATGCTAAACACTATGTTCTCCACGTCGATGAACCTCAACTCGTCAGGTTTTATTTTCTCAAAATACTCCGGGTCTTTGTACGCTGCCTCCATGTCTTCATACCTGGACTTGTGATTAGCTGGACGTGCTCAGCCATGACATCTGACGTACTTGTTAAACACAAACTCCGCGATCCCGTCGTACTGGGGTGGGATCCCAATGGCTTCTGTTTTATGCTGAACGCGGTGAAACTATACTAGTGTTCAGTATTTTGGTGCTTTCAACGCTCAAAAGGCAGGAATTTGGCTGTGCGAACCTGGTTGTAGCTCAAAACACCGTATCTTATCAACCTAATTCTTCATTAATGAGATTCTTGTCCGATATCAGACGATACTTGCCATTCGGTCACCAATGGTCCGTGAATATTTGCCCAGTGGCTGTGGAACTCTTCTACAGACATTCCCTTCTTGCGAGGAATCAATAAGCAGATGCGAATTTGGGACGAGTCTGACATGGTGATTCGGTCTGTGGAAAAGATACTCTGTCTACCCACACCACGTTTTCAGAGTGAGAGCACCGCATGTTATTGACATATACTTACCTCCATGCTGGCTGCAGCATTTACTTCGTCACCACGAGGGGTAATGTTTGCTACTCGCAGCCTCCCCGTAAGTCGTGGTGTGTTTGTCACAATTCTCGCCGACTCTCCGGAGTTCGTCCAGAGACATACCGGGAGACGTATCTTTGGCGCGTGTCAGTAAGTCGAGTCAATAACACCGTTGTAAGCATTTTCATTCTTCCAAACCCCATTCTCTCCATGCCCTCCATGGTCTCCACGTTCTCCCGACCAGCTATCTCAGAACATGTTGCAATTTGCTTAGAAATCCAGGGTCATTACCCCAGCAGCTTATTGAATAAAAGGAGATCGATTCTGACATTTGGCATCATTCATATCGCTAAACCAACAACATAACCCTTTCAAGATGGGCTCGCTTCAGAATGGAAATCACAAGATTGTGTTTTACACGGCGTTTTCGCCAAATGGCCATAAAGTCGCCGTAACGCTCGAAGAGCTCGGTCTCTCCTATGAAATGGTCCACGTGAACCTACCCGCAATTCAACACAAAGAGCCATGGTTTCTAGAAATCAATCCCAACGGTCGAATCCCTGCATTGACGGACATTCTTCCAGATGGCACGCCGATTAATCTGTTCGAGTCTGGAAGCATCCAGCAGTATCTAGTGGACAGATACGATACAGAGCACAAGGTATCCTATCCGCGTGGGACCAAAGAATTCTATCAGACAAACAACTGGGTATGCTTTCCAAGCTGCTCTTTTAAACTTGCAGAAAAGATTTGAGATCCAATCTGACGTAGGACCTAGCTTTTTTTCCAAAATGCCGGAATAGGTCCAATGCAAGGCCAAGCCAACCATTTTCTTCGATACAACCTATCCAAATTGCCGGAGCAGTATTCGAAGGATCGTTATATCAATGAAACACGGCGCTTATATCGAACTCTAGACAAGCACTTTCAAGACACCAAGTCAGAGTATTTGGTGGGCAACAAATGCACCATTGCTGACATTGCAATCTCGTGCTGGGCAAACATACTCGGTAAGTGGTATTTGAATCGCGCTTGACTAGCGAAAACCTGATTGAGGCCACAATAGCATTTGCGGGTGCCGAGATGGATGAATTCCCACATGTGCGAGAATGGCAGAATCGCATGGCCCAGCGGCCAGCAGTGCAAAGGGGATACGATACACCGAAGAAGGTTGACTTGGATAGCCTTGAGAGGGACCCGGAGGCATTTAAGAAATATCTCAAGACGAACGAGAACTGGATTAGACATGGAATGGAGGAGGATGCAAAGAAATAGCATTATTGCTGTGGGCGCTGAAAGTGCTAAGACTACAGTGATGTTCGGGGAGGCGCAGAGCTCATCTTGCTATTTTGCACACTCTAACGCATGACAATTTGTACTTCTCATGCCAGGAAGCAGACCGTTTCTACCAGGTAGCACCTTTGGTTGTATCCAAATTGCTCCCTAGGTGCTCCCATATCTGCCGCCCGATTCACGCGAGAAAGGTCGGCCTACAAAGGCCTAAACATGATGTTTATGACCCGCTCCATAAGAGCCTGGACCTCTTGGAACCTCTTCTTAACCCCTCTTTTCGAACCACCAGACTCATTACCTAGATTTGTATATTCGTAAGAAGAAAATGCGATTGGTTCAAAATCATACCGAGGATAGACCTAATGCCGCAATGTGCATATTCACCGTACGGCTGAGAACTCAATTTTCTCCCACTCTCACTTCCTCGCGGACCGTCTACGGGTCAATAATTAAGACATAGCCAGGTATCCTGGGGGTCGTACTGAGCGTCATTGAGACCTCAGACTCGGTTTTTGTCTTTCTAATATGGAGAAAAGTAGTTTACCCCGGGATTGGCGTCCACATGGCCCGGAGAAACCCCTGATCTGGGGAAAATGGATCTAGAATTCAGAATCTCGAGCTGTATGCGGCCGACTCAAAGTCTTGTACCCTTATAAAGTGAAAGAGGCACAAGCCTGCTGCCATATACAATCATCGTTCTGTCTTTAATTCTCTCAAGTCTGATTACACCATCTGGAGAGCGACAACAATTGAAAAGTCCACCATAATGGCGTTCACTAAGCTTCGAGGGAAGACTCTCTACCAAGCTATGAGCTTTGTCTGCGCATTGGTAGGCCATTTCCCACTGATACAGATTCTTCTTACACTATTCTTCCGCGTGGATGTCTGCTAACGGTGGCTCTAGGCTTTCATGATGTTTGGGTATGACGCTGGAGTGCTCGCAGGTGTACAGGACACAGAACCATTTCTATCGGCACTTGGTCATCCTGAGAAGGACTCCACCATCATCTTACCCATGGTTGCCTCTTCATACACGCTTGGTGCTTGGGTCATGTCAATGGCGGTTAGCTTTATAGGCTCGCCACTGGGTCGTCGGAATTGTATTCTGTATGGGAACATTATCGTCATTGTTGGGGGAAGCCTGCAAGCTTCATCTCATTCCGTTGCCCAGATCATTGTCGGACGAATATTATGCGTGAGCATAATCCTGTCTCAGAGACACATACCGGTACTAATGTCGTCCCCAGGGGTTTGGCATCGGCCTTATATCGTCCACAGTTCCAACTTACATGGTATAATCTTTTCGTGAACTTGAGTTTTGGACAAGACTGATCCACTGTTTCATAGGCGGAAATGAGTACGAAGGCAAACGATCACGGACCAGAAGTATGCTTTCAATTAGCAGTGGTTATATCCGGAGGCAAGTTCAATACGATGCGATCGAAAACTAATAAGCTGACCAAAATCTATAGTCGCATTCTCGGGCTGGGTGGACTTCGGATTTACCCGAATGACGAACCAAGTATCTTGGGTGAGTTGTGTTTTTCATAGATGATGGGGGAGACTAATCAAAGTACAATAGAGATTTCCAATCGCTTTTCAAACCTTCTTTGCTGTCTTTTCCGCACTGGGAATGTTCTTCCTGCCTGACACGCCTCGTTGGTGAGTGTTCTTTTGAAAGCTCAACTATTTGAATCTGCTGACGACTTGCACAGGTACTACGTCAAAGGCCGGATCGACGAAGGTGACCAGGTCCTGTCGGCTCTTCATGACCTTCCTTTGGACGATCCCCATGTCCAGGGACAACGCCGTCAAATTTTCGAGGCTGTCGAAATCGAAATGTCTCAGAAGCCATTCAACCCTCTGACCTTGATTTGGGATAATTCCGGTACTTCTTTGTATCTCCCATCGCTGTTTGAATTAACGAAACTGACAATTGGTTATAAAGAGCTTCAAGCTGGACGACGCCTCCGAACTTCTTTCATCATTCTCTGCCTGCAGCAACTCATGGGTATGTAAATCCCACCGCCTTCCAAATAGTAGCTAACAATTTGTCAAGGAATCAACCTGTTGATCTATTTCAGCACCATTATATTCGGCCAAGTAGGGTTGTCAGCTTTCCTCTCCTCCTTACTGGCCGCCGTGATGAACACCTTCTTCGCAATCGGCACCTATTTCACTCCTGGTTTGATCAACAAGTGGGGCCGTCGAAGCATCATGTTCTGGACGGCCATATTGCTCACCATATTCATGCTAATTTTCGTAGTGATGATCAATCTTGGAGACAAGAAAAGCGATGCGACTCAATGGACTGCGGTTGCGTCTGTCGTCGCCTATATATTCGTCTTCGGATTTGGATGGGTTGGAACTGCTTGGCTTTATGGACCTGAGGTGAGAGAGTCTCAGAGTTTACTTCACCTGAGCATATGCTGACTTTACGCACAGATTGCGCCGCTTCGCTATAGACATCTCGGCGGGTCATTTGGCGCCACGGGAGAGTGGAGCATGACCTTCGTTACGGTCTTCGCCGGCGGTATTGCGTTACAGCGAGTTGGGCCGAAGATTTGGATCTGGTATCTTGTCTTCTGTAAGTATCCTGTCTCGAAGAAGAGAAATCTAAATCAGTGCTGACTTGTATGAATCTTACAGGTTTCGTCTCGGTTGTCTATGTTTTTTTCTGCTGTCCTGAAAGTAAGTCTCTCATATACACTATCTCTCCACTTTGACTGACACATTCTCTTGCTGTAGCCTCTGGCAAGACCTTGGAAGAAATCGACGCCATATTCATGAAGCATCCTCCCGAGTTTAGCGAGACGAACCTGGAAGGAGGGGAGGCACACGCCAAAAACGAAGGCGTGGATGCAGACGATTCCAAGGAGGTCTCAAGCTTTGAAGTGCAAGAGCATGAATATGTCTCAAAGAGTGGTTAAGTGAATGATAGTTCAATATAGGTCGCATACAGACCGAAGATGCAGCAGCAAAGGGTGCCTGGTTGGGATATTGGAGAGACATCAAGGAAGGTACAAGGTGACGGCGACGTTGAACTTCGATATATAATTCGAGATAAACGAGCAAAAAACAAATTGTGGAACAGTAAATTCTATCTTGATAGATCGAGGCCGTAAATCTGACATGACTTCAGCTTGGAGGATACCAGGTATGCGCGGTGGCTCCGACAATGGTCATCAAATCGTACACCGTCCAAATTTCAAAGTTTCAGACGAAGTGTGCGTGTTATGATACGGCCGATACAGTTAAATCGCTTGACATCGAAACTAAAAACCAAAAAGAACAGAAGAACTCCCATTAATTTGCATCGTAACTGAGGCGCTGAGGTATCCCAAACCCTTTTACGGAAGATAAGCACCCGAAAACACCTCTTCTAAATAGCTTGGAAAGTCCATGGTTGTCGCAGAATGATCGATGACAAAGGACCCTGCGTCCAGGTATTCTGGCGAAAACATGATTTGAGGTCCAGGATCTGCGCCGGAGCCGGAAAAAGACGAGATTTGATGTGTTCGCAGGTCCGGGTCTGAGACAGTCATATTGCCGAGAGGATGAATTTGATGATCGCCTGGGATCGGATCGAGGAGAGGAGGAGGGTTTGGAGCATATGAGCTGTCGGAGGAGGATGCCCCGTAGACATATCTTGGCTGCGAAGCGTTACTCTGCTCGGGCAAAGCGCCAGCTGTAGAGCTGTCACCGGTGAGATATCTGAAAATTTCCTCGACAGTACTGTTCTCAACAGTTCTGCTTTGATTAACGTGCGGGGATTGTTGCGTGGTTTGAGAAGAGAGCCGATGTCCTCCGACGCTGCCTCCGGTGAAGGTGCAGGGCGTGTCGTAGTGAAATTGACCCTTGCCACTGTGGGCAGTCTCCTGAATACCCTCCAGGTGGCTTTCGAGAGCCTCCCAATTCCTCAGCGGCACTTTTGACATGTTCCAAAACTCTACGGCTTTCTGGTACGTCATACTAAGCAACTCGAAATTTGACGTGGATAGATCTCGATCCGGGCTGTCTTCTGGCAATTGACTTCGGTGTAGGAGCTGAACAGCCCCCGCCATCCATGTCGTGCTGATGTGGAATGAGTTGATGTACCTGTAGTGGTCTTCACAGCAGCGTCCAACCAGGTTGACGACATTATCGGCTGCCTCAAAGTACTGCGCTAAGTACTGAGATGTTATGCTTGTTTGATTTGAAGTGGATGGAGTTGCTGGAGGACTTGCAGGTTCTGGAAATTCGTTGTCAAGACGAATCAAATTTCCTCTCGATGACCATTCTATTCCGGATCGGAATACGTGGTACTTCAAGGCGAGCAGCTTGGTCAGTTGAGTCATCATGTATATGCTGTACTGGAAACTGTGGGTTAATCGTTGTGTAACAGCGCCCTCGCAAGTGACGTCTTTGCCGCCGAAATCCAGATATTGGCCCTGATACTTTAGCTCTCTTGGGAGAGCCATGACTGCACAGTAGAGAGAATTTAGGACAGTGCCGAGCCGTTGAACTGCTGCTGAGTTCTTCTGCGGGCGCTGTCGCTGACCAGCGTTTAAGTCGATATCACCCATGTCTTGGGATGAAGCAGAGTTTGGTACATCGAGTCTATCAATGCTGTTGGGGCTTGAAATTGTCTGAGCGTCTTTCATTAGCGAAGTGATAACAATGTACCAAGCCTTTGAGGATTTGCTTTTGGTGGCAGCTAATGACTTCCATCGAGCGACGATGTTCCCATCCAAGACACAGCTCTGTTGAGGCTCGCCGCTATACCATTTCTCGTCTTCAGCTGGTAAGAATGTCTCATTCTGAGCCCAGTCTATACCGGCGGGGCAACGTCGGATGACACTGGCGAAAACATCCATTTCCCAAATCGCCCACCAAGCTCGACGCCATTCTTCTTCGACACACCACTGTTCTGAGTTTGTGGGTTTGTCTTGATTCTGGCGCTTCCCTGCGTCGATGAGATGCAAATTCAGCTCGTAAGCGCTTCGTATGCACGTTCCCAGGTATCTCCACGCTCTTCCCCTTACGCCCTGCACAAGAAGGCATTGAGTATGTAAAATCATCGCTTGAAGCAAAGGCAGCGATAATGGCTTATCCCCTAACTCTGTCATTGCTTTTTCCAGATATTTGATGCCCAAGCCACGAAAATGAATGCTCGGCACACCGGTGGATTCTGCCAATACTTCCTCCTCCAGAATTGTGTTCACATCTTGTCGATCGAGGCCTTTCAGTCCGAAAGCAAGCATGGCGGCCAAAAGGGTGGTTCTCTGAGTAGGTGTCGGAATTCGCCGTAGTTTCTTCTGCAAGTCCGGAAGTCGGAATAGTTGAAATGTAGTGAAGAATTCGAAGAAGCGTGGCAGTCTGTCGAAATGTAAGAATTCTTCTCCCGATACAAATACACAATTGAGAGATATTACAGTTTGTTTAGCTGCAGTAATGTCAATCCCAGGCAATTACAGCTAACCATGAGAACATTGATATATTGACTAGAGATGCCATTGGAAACTTGTGGTATTTCAATTCCATCCGGCGTGCAGTTCTCAACACACGGGTGAATGATGAAAGATAGGCTCAATGCGTTCGTGGAATCTGCGGGCGGGCTTCGCGTCGACATTGACAGAGGTGAACAAACAGAGCTTCCTCGCGTTGTCGGCCTCTGCATCACCTCACTACGTTTATCCAGGGGCCGAATTCTGATACTCCGCTGATCCGAGGCGTTTTTTTCCTGAGAATCATTTTCCACTTGAGTTTCAAGGTCAGCGAGATCGATTTACTTTCTGCGGAAATCTTACATTGTCGCTTCTGTGAGCCTGCGTGAGTGCTCCCTATTTTGGGGCCTGGTTTCTTCGCCTTTGCGGGATAGATGCATTCTTGCGATGTCTCCTCGCATATTGTACAACGAGGTAACTCACGTCCACACTTAATTTTGCGCCTTCGACACATATAACATGCCAACGTGGACTGAGCTCGATGCATCAGCTCTTGATCTCCCCGGGGAGAGTTCGTCATGGCGATAGATGTGGAGGAGCAACGTCACGGCCAGTTTTCACACCTCTTTCATCGCACTCAAGAATGAATGCAGGACGAAATTTCTTTTTTCAGCGCCGTCATGATCCAGAACCTTCCCCGCACCCCAGACTGCACAGCGTTCAACTGCAGAAGTCACCTAGTCCAGCTACCCGGAGAAGGTAGGGAGGTGGAGCATTTCCGCCACGCGGGCCAGAGCTTAGTCAAATTTGGCGAGGCGAGCTCGGCTCGGTCAGTTTTCGGTCAGATTGCGTTCAGACTTCGGTGGAAATTGTTCTGCTGCATTACCCTCCAATACTTGAGCATCTCACTTAAACTTGCGATTGTCCCCGTAACATCGATCTGGTGATGGGGTATATCCGACCTTGACTACAAACATCGTCCCCAGTAGAAAACCGCCCCTGTGATGGACCGCCAAGGAGGAAAGTACGCCGCTCTAGATCCCCAGATTTGCCTCGTTGAGCGGGAGAAGAACACTGCCTCGTTCGAGAGTGCCGGCCTCCTAAGACATTTGTACATCTCATAGTGGTGCAGAACTGCCCAAAGATATGCCGGAGTTCACCCAGCAGGCTTACCAGCACAAGAATGGCGACGCCCCCTCTTGCGACTAGATACAACAGTCGGACGTGTTGATGAACATAAGACATCGTTATTGGAACCATTCTCCCTGTCCAAGTGCAACAGCATAGTATTCGATACCAATAATCCGCCCATCATGAGCTCTTTGAACGGAAAGACCATTGCTCTTACCGGAGCAGCTTCTGGCATTGGCCTAGCGACAGCGAAGTTACTAGCTAGCCGAGGAGCCAATCTGTCGCTGGCCGACATCAATGCTAAGCAGCTCGAGGTAGCTGCGAAGTCACTGGAGCAAAGCGGCACCCGAGTCATATACACAGAAGTTGACGTTACGAAGCCGGATCAAGTCAAGACCTTCATTGACAACACGGTCAAAGAATTCGGCAAGTTAGATGGCGCCGCAAACCTCGCTGGCGTCATCGGTCGCCACGCATCGACGAAAGATCTGAGAGATGAGACCGACAACGAATGGGATCTCATCATGAACGTCAATGCTAGAGGAGTGTTCAACTGTATTCGCGAAGAATTGAAAGTCATGAGCTCTGGTGCCTCCATAGTCAACGCAGCCAGCTGTCTTGCATTGACTGGTCAAAAGAAAAACAGCATCTATTGTGCAAGTAAGCACGCCGTTGCGGGCTTGATTCGAGCAGCCGCGAAAGAAGAGGGCAAGAACAACATCCGCATCAATGGAGTTGCGCCTGGCTTTATTGATACTCCCATGGTCTCGGCTGTAGAGGAGGCACAGAAGGTGAAAATCCCGGATTTGAGTGCCCAAGCGTTTGCGAGGAAAGGAAAACCGGAAGAAATCTCGGCTATCATTGCGTTCCTGCTGAGCAATGAAAGCACATTTGTAACAGGATCGATCTGGAGTGCCGATGGAGGTTGGGTTTGCTAGTCAGATGAGATTCGAAGAACTACAATATAGCAAGGACAAATTGCTTGACTTGAGAAACTACCATAGCCCGAGAGCTACAACATCACCATCAGATTTAAACCGAGTCAACTCGAAAGCATCAATATAGCGGAATTTACGAACGTTCTTTTCGGATTCACAGCAATTTTGGTTGTAATTTTCAAAGTTTGCAGAAGTAGACTTTCAATTCTTCTCGCGAGAAAAGGTCGAGGGATACATCCGCATCACTTACCTTTATTCACTTTGAGAGGTTGCATCTCACTTGACTTTCGTGCCCCTTATCGCTTCGCAATATTTTCGCATACCTCCATTAAAATTCGGAGGCAGCCTGAAGATAATGAATACTCCGATAAATCTCGCTCATCTCAGCATGTGATGTGTTATCATTGAGCTCCACCCCGTCACGCGAATGCATCAATGCATTATGCAATACTGACAATTCAACATCCGACTCGCCGGCGATCTGCTCGGCTTTGGGCCCGAAAGACATCAGCTCAGTAACATGGGACAGGAGTGCGTGGCGATGTGTAAAGGAGTGTTCACCGGACTCTGGACACATATTGTCAGTAGATTTGATGCATTGCTGTAGGTTTGAGTGTGTGGTAAGAGCGTCTTGAGTGGATGATGAACGAGAAATGGAACGAGAAGTGGGAGAGACTAAAGATGCTTGGGCGGCAACTTCCTGTGTTCTCTCGATCAGATCAAGAGGTTGTGGGCAGGGACGCCTATAAACAACGAGTGGAAGTGTCGGAGCATGCGAAACGTGCCAAGAGGTGTGAGACTGATTCTGCTTCTGGGCTTGGAACGCACGAGAGTATCGGAGAGCGTGGGAAGCGGTGATGTGGTGGCCTTCGGTTGGTATGCTAAGGGGCTGAGGCTTGTTAGGTCGATTCAATGATGGAGATGTTAGCGAAATGGTTCGATACTCTCCCAGGAATGGATCTGAGGGATGACTCGCGTCAGTCAATGGCGAAGCCAGAGGAGACACCATAGTTGCGTTGGTTAAAACGAACCTATTCGAATGTTTTGGGATCAATCAATAATGATTATACCTGTCAGGTGTGAGCCAGCGATTGAAATCGGCGACCAGAACTAGCTGATCAAGTAGATTCCAGGGTTTGACACTTTGATGGGGAGTGGATTGACATAAACGTAGCATATGGCGACTCTGATATAGTTGAGAGCGAGTCCTTTGTCTGCCTTCCGTAACGTAATAATTTGTTGTTTAAGGAGAATCCTTTGTTGTCACCTATCGAATCATTTTGACAAAGTGACAATAGATTTTCTACATAGGTTGGTAGTGAAAGAAATTAGTTTATTTGATGTACAACCGCTGGAGATGGAGAGGATTGCGTGACGAAGCGTGTTTGACAGGGTGAAAATGAGGACCAGGGGCTCTCTCTCAGACGACTCGGAGCGTTGTTGTTAAAATAAAAGAGAGCAATGAGGTCTGTAGCGCATTGATGTGTTCATAGTATAAAGTTGATAAGCAATCAAATCATACTCTCCACATCCATCTCTGACCACCAACATTGCCCTGTTCATCAAAAATATCTGGCGCATTTGTATTATTTGTATATCGTCCGGACAATAGGACGTCATTGGTGGGCCCGTATACAGTGGTTGACATCGGATTTAGGTTCGGTCGGATTGAAGCATCTGCTGGGATTCCCGAAGTCCCTTCTGCTTGCGCAAAGTCTCCAAAAATCACTAGACCTCGGAATTAGGGAACTGAAACAATAGCTTTGATGCAAACATGAATAGCGGTAAGAATATTGAAGCAACTCACCTGTTTGTAGAGACAGGAGCGCATCCTCAAAGTCGCCGTCTGGAGTCGGGAAAGTGTTCGATCCAACTTGCACCTGCGCCCACGGATGGTATTGTACAGTTCCTTGCAGAGCATTTTCGTTGTTATTCGTGTAAGAACTCGAAGTCGATGGGCGATTGTCGCCGGAGTAGGCAAATCGCTGCTCTGTGTACTCTTGGACTAGTCGGGAACTAACCTCAGAAGATCTCTTTTTGTTTCCCAGATCAGGAAGAGCGGGAGGCCCGGTCTGATTAACATTATCGCGAGACGTCCCTGAAAGCAAGGCTTTCATTTCTTCTGCAAGAATGAGGCGTAGAAGAGTTTCTAGAATCCTGGTTGATTGCGGCCAGATTGGAGGTGCGCTATAGCCTTCAAGTGTTGGTAGTCTGATAATACGAGCTATTCCATGCTTAGCATCTTGCGCCTGACTTGAAAGAGGATTCGAGAGCGCAAATGTTGCAAGCATGACACCAGCGGTGAAGGCGAGCATCCCAATATGAGAGCCGAGAGGACTTTTGCTTGCCGCCTCCCAAACTTCCGTGTTTTCTACCAGCATAGAAGTGCGCATTGCAGACGCCCAGCATTGCTGCTTGCTCGTCTGAGCAACCTCTAGGTCGAATGCCGATTCCGATGGAATAGACTTTTCGGATGTTCCGGTGTTGTATGGTTTTGAGCGGCTGGAACGGCTATGTCGGCCCAAAAATGACAGCATCGGACGATGCAAAAGCAGCTGGATGTTGTCGTACGAAATCTGGAGGGCAAGGGCTTGCACCTGGAAGATTTTTGAAACTTTGGAGGAGGATTGCCCGGGTGTGTATCTTGGAAATGAAGTAAGTCGTAGTTCGGCAGGTATCGTTCGCTCCCATTCGATGAGCTGTTTATGAATTTCATCGACCTGGCTGATGAGATCTGATCGGGCTCGGTCCTTCCGTGCGTACATGTCTCGGCATATCGGGGCTGCTATTCTGTACAATGAGCCACGCAATCTCATATAGGAGTAAATTGTCACTGGATAGCTCAACCCGTCTTCACGAACTTCCGTAGAGTCGAAACCAGGACACCTTACTAAGCCATCATCCAAATCGCCAGGATATTGTACTTGTATGTCGACTTCGTTGATAAGAGCAGGACGTCCGAAAATAATTGCAACGAATCTATGTCAACCCCATTTTAGCAATGGATCGTAGAAGGGGATCAATGATTCATACCCATCGGAGACGTAGAGCGACCAAAACAGTCTTCTTCTCATCTCTTGCTCAATCGCGTCCGCCTTGGTCCCTAAAGACTCGTTGTAGATCCCCATACACTGACAGACTCGCACAGCTATCCCGAGGAAGAGAAACCCTCTCGACGGACGTCCGTTCAATACATAATGCGAAGCGGTAAGGTAAAGGAAAGCAATTGAATCCAGCGACCCCTCATCAAATGCAATCATGAATTTCGACTCGATTGTTTGCATAAGATCGATTTCGCATTGTTTGAGGTCAAAATCCGGGGGTAAAGATTGGGCCTTGTCTGGTGATAGATATCTGGCTCCAGTTACCAGCACAATCAATATAAGAAGTAGAAGCGAGGGCTCTCGCTCATGAACTACGCCGTAATCTAGGACCGATTGAAGACGTTTTCTGAAGACAGGCTCGTAGAACACGCAGTGATACCAGTGCATCGCTTCAATGTAATTTTCGTAGAGGATGAGGATGACACTTGGAGGAGGTAGGCGAGTGCCCAATATCTCTGTTACGCTCTTGGTGTTTCTCGAAGACTCGAAGATCGGAGGCTGCTGAGGACTGCTGTCGGGGATGGCATCGGTAGTATCAGTCCGACTCGAGTCTGCTTGATGAGTCTTGAAAACCTAGCAGTGGTGTCAGTAGTCTCCGAGACTGCCCCTTGGCGCGATTGAAACGCACCTGCTCCACGAGTCGTAAGGTAGATGGTCGACCTTGCCATGAGGGCGTGGAGAGGCCTGTGTTTGACGATTCATCTTGCTCGGAGGGTGAGGCTGGAGCTTCAGTCGATGGTTGCTGTGCACTGGGAGGTTGCGAAACCGAGTTTCGATGGCCTGTCTTCCTGATCTTACTGTTGCTTTTGATGAGCTGGAATGTTTATCTGGCATCGAAGAACAAATGCTACACATACCTTGGTCGTGGCGATGCTTCTTCACAAGGCCGATGTGAGCGCACACACGGATTGCAAGGCCGCTCATCGTCGCACTAAAAAAAGCCAGGTCAGCAGGATGCCCCGATGCCGGCGTGCTGTGGCCACGGACTCGCAATTTTTGCCTTCGGCATCTTACGCATGCCAGACGAGCTCTTCTCGGTGTTGCCCACAAACCACTTGTGGTCGTCGTATTGACCGGGGGAGCGAAGCCGATCGGTCTTGAATTTTGTCCCTGTGGTTCCGCCATCTGTCTGTCTGCCACCGGCTCACTCATTTCGATGCTGATATCAGATCCTTGTGAGGACGGGAAGAAAGGCAGAATCGGGGAGAGAAAATGCGGATGCGGGACTTTGGACGCCTGAAACGCGGGGGAACCCAACCGCTCTGGCCGCGAAGCTTGGCGCCCACGGAACAAGGTACCTGTAGGTACGTATCCAGGTACTTGTATCTAGTGCCTAAGGGCCTGGAGTTTTCCGGTGGCACAACCACTATGACTTATCGCCCTACACTCATCTTCCGCCCGAGGTGCTCAACAATACCGACACCACCCGCTGTGGAGAACTTATGGATAGAATCCTAGGGATTTGAGCTGATGCCAGCTTAGGAAATCCCGGTGCGGGGAGAGAAAAGATGGGCAGGCTAAGCTCGAAAACAATGCTTCAGAAGCTATCGTTGCGCCTGAAAATTCTGAACGAGCAAGGCTGGTGCGGCAAATTGGCACCAATCTGCCAACGTGGAACCAGAGGAGCCGCAATCTCATCCGCTCTTTTCAACATCCTTAACAGCCACGCTCTCAACTTGGTCTCCTGATGTCTTCGGGGTATCGACTTTAAGCTCAGAGTCGGCAAGGTGGCTCGCAGGCTCTTTGCCAAACAGCTGGTCGATTTCTTCCAATGCCAGCCCCGATGTCTAAAATCACTCGCATTAGGTTTCGTTCGCGCAGAATACTAATTTGAGGAAAAGCATACCTCTGGAAGTTTGAACCAGAAATAGATCAAATGTACAGCCGTCAACGATAGGAAGACGGTGTAATACTTCCACCCTATGGTCCTTTGAGCTGTAGGAGCAAGTTGAAGCCAGAGAAGATCGGTAAGCATTAGCGTCGCAATGGAAATGCCCGTGCCCTGAGCGCGAAGATGAGAGGGGAAGATCTCGGTCGCAACAGTCCAGCAATTGACATCGATAAAGCACGCATAGCTGGTACACACATAAGTGGGGGGTTACATTGCGGTCAGTACACAGAAGACTCACCAGAAAACGTACAAGAAGAGAGACGCGAGAGACACACCAGCCCATCCTTTCGTCGGCGTATTGTTGTACTTTGCGATTAATCCTGTTGCAACTGCAAGCATTGCAAAAGTGGAAGCAAACCCGATCACTTGAAGCAAGTCAATTACGTTCAACTTGGAAAACAGATCGATCGCCTTACGCATCAGCTTCCTCCGGCCAACCCGATCCGAAATAGGCGCTCCCATGAAATTTGCGAGCATTGCCCAAGTATTATAGCCGGCCGAGGTAATCAGAGCCTCTGAGTTGCTAAGGCCTAGGGACTGATATAGCAATGCATTGAAGTTGTTTATGACCAAGACCTATTGTCGACATTTGTCAAGCGTCCATCTTGAGTATTGGCGACAAGACTTACCGCTGTGTTCTGAGTTCCGATGACGACAATGCAGGACAGTATTATGCGCTTTCGGTATGTCGGCATTGTGAAGAGCTGCCATTTGCCACCTTCCTGAAGAGCTTTGTGGTCCTCGGCAAGTTGTTTACGGATGAGATTTACTTCTCGATGGGCAAATGAATCTTCTGGGTCGTCGGGATCTCGATGCAGTCGGGAGAGGATTTTAAGTGCTTGGTCCGAGCGACCCTTTGAGACGAGCCATCGAGGACTTTCGGGTACTAATACTGACTCAGGACCTATCGTCACACATTTGCTGATAGAAACAGACTTACTGAAAAAACTTCCCCCCAAGAAGAATATTGCCAAGATGACCAGGAAAGCGTTAGGAAAACGCCACGCGAAAGAGCTAGAGGAATGAAATGTTCCAAATCTGTGTCTTGTGAGTGGAAATACTATACTGAGTGTGCACGAAGCCTGACCCAATCCAGTTTGCAGTGGCATATCCAACGTTGATGAAACAACCATGTGCACCGGTCATCAAGCCCCGAAAATGCGGCGGCGACACTTCAGAGAAGTAAACCGGCATGGCAGAAAAGGCATGACCTGTCGCAAAGCCGGTGATAAAACGTGCAGCAATATACTGGCTCATTCTCAGCCTGATTTTCCTTTTCACTGGGATCTGCTCGACACTTACCATAGCCTGATTCGTAGCGCCTGTTTGAATCGCGCCTCCTATGATACATATTACAGAGCATACTTGAAAACTGCGAATGCGACCAAGCCTGTTACCCACAAGTCCAGCAAAGAGACATCCGAAAAATCCACCGGCAAAGAAAATGCCTTGAACGGTAGCAACGATATCGTTCGTGTGACCATAGCCGGGAGATGTCGGATCAGGATCAAGATTCAGGCTTGAGTACCAAGAGGGTTGTCCTACTGTTGCTATAATCACGGCCAGACCATAGCCACTGAGCCAAGAGCCAAGAGCCGCAAATAGAATGACCTTTTCGAACAATCAATATCAACAGTGCCATGGACATTTGATGAAACCGAACTTACTGCAACATTATAACCACTATATTTCTCCATTTTTGGTGTGTGCTTGCGAAGTCTACACTGCACCCAACACACAGATTCGAAGAAGCGTGGGTTGCAAAAGCTGGGGACGGTGGAGATCACAAATGATCTGCCGGTTATATAACAACATATGTACCGTTAACTCCACGCTGCATCTCTGGGGAATTCCGAGGCTATGGATTTGCTTAGTGCATCCCGTGGCTCGCAAATAGTCCACAAATAATGCTTGTTGACATCTCTCATGCCACCGGGTATCGCCATTTTGATTTATTGGCTGGGTGGTGAGGCTTGAAACTCTTTTACCTCGAGCCACCGGGAACTCGAGTTGTCCAGCGGTGCTTTCTACGTCAGGGTTTCAATCCCGAGTAAAGCCGAGTAAGCTTCTAGTCTGCTGATATACCATCTGTCTCAATGCAATCGACTGTGGTATTCCTTGCGCTGCATCAAAGTCAGCTCCATCACGGGAGGAAGATCCACGTAGGGGAAAGAGGTCGTGACCTTTCGAATCAACGTCTTATCAGAATTGTAAAGACTGATGAGCAGTCACCAGCCTCTGGAATGATCTATTCATTTGATCTATGTTCCATCTGCTACAGAACTGAAAAGCTATGATCCCAAAGGATGATCAGCTCATAGGAGTGTGGTCGAGCCTCTATGATACAAAAATCAACCTAGATAAAGATGATCTGTGTGCTATCGTCACCCACTGAGTTTCTCACCAATCATACGGCAACAAGTTGAGAAGTCGGGAGTGGCTGCACAGCCGGCAGCTTAATCGATCCGAGGATCTTGTTCATCGTCTCGCCTGAAGCGTGACTCTTCTTCACGTTCTCCTTGCCTCGCGGGCACACGATGCTTGAATACTCCTGCAGCAGAGATACCACTCCGTCTTGACTCTTGATCTTATTCAGGCTCGCCATGAGTAGCGAGGCAAGGTCACACGCATCCAAAAGGGCCGTGTTGGCGCCGGCACCCTGGAACGGCATCATCGCATGGGCGGCGTCTCCAGCGAGCGTCACTCGCCCCATGGGCAGAGAATCTGGCGGCACAAACTCTCGAAATGCGAGGCTGGGCATGATGATAGCGTCGGGGCCAGAAAAGCGGATGATCTCGGTCAAGAAGTCCGGCAGGTCTTGCGTTTGTTTTATGGCTTGAGCATAGAGGTCATGGCGGCAGACGCTTTGGCTCCACGCAACCTCGGCGGCCGGATCGGGAGGTTGGTAGCACACCGCATAGTAGTAATCAGCGAAAGATCGATCTGGTTCGATGGAGAGCAGAGCAACAAGGTACCGTAAATCTTTCTTACCGGTTATGACGCCTGCGTTGTTGAGGTCGCGTAGGTGTTGATATTTCCAGCGGGGAAGGCGGCATCTACCCATGATGGGAACGTATGGTGCAATAGTGGCCGAGGTGTTTAGGAGTTGCGA
This sequence comes from Cladophialophora exuberans, assembly GCA_030068005.1. NCBI lineage: Eukaryota > Fungi > Ascomycota > Eurotiomycetes > Chaetothyriales > Herpotrichiellaceae > Cladophialophora > Cladophialophora exuberans. The sequence continues at coordinate 39,641 of JANSVK010000125.1, forward strand.
CCGGACTTTTGATGAGGCGCCGTCGCTGCCGACGAGGAGAGATCCTCGAGCACTAGTACCATCCTCGAAGAAAGCCGTCACTCCTTGCTCATCCTCGATGTAGTAGCTGAATTGTTTGCCTGTGGAGATGGGTATGTTCTGTGCCAGGAATCCTCGAAGCTTTTCCCTTCTGCAACGAAGCATGTGGCCTGGCTGGCCTCGAGGGACGCCACCGATGTTTGCGACTGGTGCCCCAGTGAGTGCATCCACAACAGCAGCGGCATCCAGCTCGCCGACGTTCGCATTGACGCTAGTGGAATATATATCCCCTAAACTTTGTGGAAGGAATTCGACAAGTCTGTCCAAGCAGCTACAAAGTGAGTCAGTCAGTAAGGACTTGGCTGTTGATTACCAGTAAGAGTGTGCTCGGTACTTACGCACTCAACGCAACCGCCCAGCCCTGTGCTCGAGGATTGAGTTCTTCATCTCTTTCAAAGATTCGGAAAGGGATTTTGTTGACTTGGAGGGTCTGGGCGAGAGCGAGACCTGCAAGACCGGCTCCGATAATCAGCACTTCGTAATCAGTGGCAGACATTGTATGTTGGTGTCAAGTTTCTTGCTTAACAGGTGCAAAGACTGCTCGAATGTTCTTCTCACGAATCCATTATCAATGTTCTTAACGGAATACGATCGCTTCTTATATTCGCCTCTCTCCTGCCATTCTATGACCTACCACGGATGTGCCTATATGATGAGCCCTGATGATCACAGCACAGCCATTCTTGTTTCCAATGGTTACCCGAGAAAATCTACTACCCAGGGGCATCGGCGAATTCAATTGTGCCAGTCCGATTATTGAATCAATATGGATTCTGATAATACCGGTGATAAATCGCAAATACGATATGACCAAGGTCCGATACTCCGTCTAGAAGAGTAGTCATGAGTGATGCGTATTCACCGCTTGCGTGTACCATTTTGGGCTCGATGACATTGGACGTAGCGGTCTCCGTCTCCACCTAGAAAGGGGGAAGAAGAACGATATTTGGCCGGAAAATTCCGCCTGCTTGGATGTCCAAGATACTCGAAGGCACAGGGATGAAGAACACGTCAGAAGGTTGGAGAGTACTCTTCAAGGAATTTTCATGACAGAGCGAGTGCCTGATAATCTGGTTATCAGGCATGTCAGTGCTGGTCAGCAAAAGCACGGCCGCCCGGCGTCCCATTCCCCCGTGGCTTGCGTGATGACCAGACTCCCCGATCGGGTAGCTTAGTACAAGTTCGGTTGATCTCATTCGGTACTTAGCTCCTCAGACCCTTATCCTGACACGTTTACTGCATACCTGTAACACCACGCCTTTTAGTCAATCGTCATTTTCATTCTCGGCGGTAGCTGAGCAAGGAGGGTACTTTGATCTTTTTTACTTACATGAAAAAAGCTGACACCACATTCGGAACGTCGTTCACTCAAAGAATGGGATCAGCACTATTTAGAACTCTTTGCGTCTTATGGCTTGCCGATTCTTTGTTCGGAAGTCGACACGCTAGCAGACTTGGGAATGCTGCGGCATGTAACTCAATCCATATGTCTAGGCTATAACGGTAACCCAAATGCTTGTCGGGTGAAGCACGGAAGGGATAGACTTCGTCGTGATTCCTTTCTTTAGAGCGGTAGTTCGGGCCCGAGTAATCTCACCTTAGTCCTCAGCCGCTAGTGAGTTCATAATAGCCGCAACGTCGAAAGTCGAGAAGGAAGTCTGTGCATAAATTATTGACTTATTTCATGATCCTTCTTCGAACAAAAACACTTTTCCTCACAACCGACATGAGCTCTTCATTGTACGACCGAATATATGCCACAGCAACAGAAGCGATTCATTCCCTTGACCGACCCAAAAACGCCTTAATTCATTTCGATGAGGACCGCTTGCGTGCGATCCGATCTCCAACCTTCAAAGCCAGCTGGGGCCACAAATACATGGCGAGACAAAATCCAGTCATGAGCCAAGAACTTGACTTTGATGGGTTTGTGCGCCATTTGAATCGCATGGCACCTGCGTTGGAAATGCGAGACAATCGAATCCAGGACATTTGGGTAGATGTGAATCGACGTTCGGCGATTGTGAGTGCTCTTTTGACGCTCAAGGTTGAGGGGGTAGAGGGGATCATTGAGCAAGATATGTTGTGGGTAATGCGTATGAATGAGGATGGTAGTCTTGTAGATCATGCGATTGAATACTTGGATGGGTTGGCCACGGAGAAGCTGAGAACTGCAATTGTGAATAGGCCATGATGGAAAGAGAGTTTTTTGTGCAATACTTCGGATCACGAAATGACATAAATTCAAGTAATTCTGCTTCTAAGTGGGCGTTCACGACGCAGACTTAGCATGTGGCATGACGAAGATTGCAGTAAACCAGGACGGAAACTGCTCAGTCGATTAATCAAAAGTTGTCGATATATCTCTCGATAGCGAAACGATCGTGTTATGTAGCATCTCTCCGGCATCTCATCCTACCAGTGGTCGTCTGCATGTCTCAATGGTCACCTCGCGCCTTAAGGAGATCTTCGAAAAGCTACAACGGCTGCTTCGCAACTACTTCCGAACCTGCAACTGCGCATCCCTGACCTCTGATCGCTCCAACGCAGACTCAACATGCCCATTCATCTTGTGCGCCACTGGCTTCAAAGTCAACGCGACCAAGGCATTCGCTGCAATGATACAGGCCATGGCAACCCAGACAAATTTCCAAGAGTCAGCCTGAGCTTTATAAATTGCATCAGCCACTGCTTTCATCAGAGTGCTCGGAAGGCTGAGTGATTGCAAAGCAGTAGGTTCAGGGCTTGAGACAGCCCCAAGGACCTCTTCTACCATGGTACTATTATAACCCTGTTGGACGACGGTCTCGCTGACGTTTTGGGCGATATTATCAGAGATTCTATTGTTGTAGATGGCTGTAAAGATTGTGACCCCGATGATGCCACCCAAAGCTCGCGCACTAGTTGCAAGTGTGCCCGCCGTTCCAATGAGGAATGATGGAACTGATAAGGCAATGGTTGTGACGGGAATGACCGTAGTGACGGCGGTGGCGATACCGAAGGATGCCGAAAATACACATGCTATCGCCAGTCTTTTGTGAGTCACCAGGGCCATGAGCCCAAGGAAGAAGCTGCACCACAATAAAGCTCCTACCAAGAGCGGTTTGAAAGATTTTGTCCTGGCCATCAACCAACCGGCAGGGAGACAACCAGGTGTGGACGTGATTAGATATGGGGATAAGATCAGCGCAATTTTGACTGCATCCTGAGTGAAGAGATCAGCAATCTCTTGGGCGTAGAGAACGTTGACCCCTAGAAGTAAGACACCGTCGACCATGCAAACGAGTAGAAGAATCAAAAAGTTTCGGGACTGCATCAGACGATGATCGAAGAGGCCTCTCTTGACCACGAGCCACTCATATAGACCGAGGATGACCAGCCCGACGCAACCACAAGTAAGTGTCGACACAACCTTGCCGGAATCCCAAGAATATGTATTGCCGCCCCAAGTCAAGCCAAGGACAAGAGAGGTGATCGAAGCGCAGAGTAGAAGAATGCCGCCGTAGTCCACGCCTGCGAGAATTTTTCCAACACTTTCGTGACGCCTTATAACAGGAGGTGGGGGGGAATATGTCAACAGAAGACCAACGCTGGCGATTCCGTAGAGAATGGCGTTGAGGTAGTACGCCCATCGCCAGCCACCATGGCCGCCCACATTGTACTTGACAACAGCTCCTGCAACGAAGGTGCCAAGAATCGAAAACGCCGTGCCGATAGTTTGACAGATACCCATAGCGATTGGGCGATATTTGTTTGGGACGATCTCTTGGTTTGCGGCCATGGAAACGATACATCCCGCATTCGAGATGCCAATCAAGACATTACCTCCAATGATGCGAGTAATCGTGTTAGCAGAGCCTGCGATGCAGGTGCCCAGAATACCGAAGAAACAACCGACCAAGATGAACCATTTCTTGCCGAAACGATCGCTGAGGGTACCCTTGTCAGTCTTGTAAGCAATTACTCTTTCACACGTGTATGGTGATATAGGCTCACAACTATGGGCCCAAAAGCTACTGCTGGGATAAATGATCCATTGGCGATCCATGAAGCGAGCTTTGGATTGCCGACAGTGGCCGCTTGCCATTTGATTGTGGTATTCGTCTAATTTTGGTCAGCGTCAATTTATGCTGCTTCCGAGTTGGAAATTCCCGACAGTAGTAGAGACCACGGCAGAGGCCGTTGTCAACGCCAAAGCCAACACTGCCAGCCATGTTCTTGCACCGAGGGCGTAGGCTGTCGCGGGTTCTTCTTCATGAGGGATAGTATTTGCATCTTTCACAGGTTCTGCTTCAACATGTTCAGATTCGAGTTTAACGTGAATATGACCTGGCTTGTGTTCCATCTTGTTGATTGTGGCGTCTGTGAAAGCAACGTTGAAGAAAAGGGACGTGAAGAGGTCGTTTGAGCCATTAGAGCAATCTGGTCAGAGGCTCTTATATACATAACGGATGATTCATTTCGAGCCTTCATCCCAGTTCGATAGAGCAACGGTCCGATATCCCCCCGCAGCACAGATACGAGAATACGAGACCTCAATGGTTGACACCGGGCATGCCAGCCTTCAAAAAGGAGATGCCGAAGTAGGATTCTTGATATATCATTAGTGAAAAGTCTAGAAGAAAGAAACGCAGGGCATCTACGTCTTCGAATGAGAGCGCTGCTTGTCGTAAAGTGTAGCTCAGATCCATATTCAGGGGGATATGGAAAATCCGAACGATTCCATTGGGCGCATCGAAGATCGCGGGGGTTGGCTTCGGCGAAGACACGAGCCGTTACACCGATATAGCCACGCGTCCCGTAGGTTCTACCTGCGTACTCGCATCGACAAATGTGGCATTCTGAAGACTAAGGTTAATGGGTGCAGCTTCATCCCTGTATACGTCGAGGGCTGGTAGGGTCCACGGAGGCCCAATAAATTCCTTCATTAGGGATCAGTGTCACGAGTCTCATGACTCATATCCATTAGGTTTAATCAGTATTAGCCAGAATAGCAGTGAACTGGGGCTTGGCTATAATGCCATGGATACAAACGGTACTGCCAGAGGATCTCGTCCCTCACACAACTAACCACCAATCACCCAAATACCTATACAACAGCTGGCATGGTAGGGGCAGTCGGGGCAGTCATGGAGGGACTCGATGGTGCCCCTGGGCTGTCGTCCGAGTATCCGTAGTGTTGCTCTCTATGCGCCTGTAGTGGAACGATCGCGAGGTCTCTCGTTGATTGTACAATGTGCTGATTTATTGAATTGTTATTCTTGAGTCTACAGCTCTGCAGCGAGAGAAAAGTTCTATGTCAAACCCCTGGTATCGCACTTACTCAATCTGGACTACCCCATTACAGCAGCCTTCAAGTGCACAACTGTACTCGCCCACCTCCATCTGTTAGATTCTACCAGAGAAAGCCACACACATAAAAATGTAATGCAGTTCGACGTTGGAATCTCGAAACGAGTACTTTCCATTTCCATCTTTGAACGTGAGCGTGGCCCTGAGCCTCGCTGCTTCAACCTGGGATGCTCCTGCACATGACTGAGCATGGTGCAATTCGGCCTAAGCAACGGATCAATCGCGCCCACATCTGGGCCACGGGTCCCTGTTCCCGGCATCCTCCTATAGTTTCCAGTTTATCTCCTCGGCCAAGCCTACCCATTAATTGGCAACCGATTCTAACTGACGAGGAACGGCATGGTAATGTAAGCATGGAGCCAACGAGGCTCTATAAGAACCTCCAAGGCTGTGGGGTGTGGCGTTGCCACCACTGAGTGGCGATCTAGCCTTGTACGGGCAAAGATGCCGACGTGCTCAACAAACCGCGTCTGCCATATGCTTTCTGCGCGGCTGAAAGTGTAGGCTCGACAGGACCTGGCTGATACAGCGGTAATGGATGTTCTACACTCCTGGTCCGTGTTTCTATCGCCGGACGCAGATGGAATCTTGGTGCCATGCGGAACGATCACCTCCTAGTCTTCGCACCAAGTGTTCAGTGGTTCGAGAAAATATGCGGTATCGGTCAATGTCATCACTTGATTCCTAAGTCTCTTCATCTTGGTTAGTGTGGTGAGCTTCATCTATGCCATTCTGCGTAAGTTTCTTTCCTTTCCCTCCGTTTCGCATACCAAAGCTAATTCTAACAGAAGTTTATATTTAGGTCATCATGGCTCTTGTATCCGTCATGTTGGTCCAAGTAACATATTACCTGTGCATACCACTCTGGCTCCTGAAAGGCTCGCGGTCCTGTTTTCATTTTTGCGCTGGTCGCTTTCTTATGTCTTTTGAGACCTTTCATGAACATCTTGTTCTGATATATGGCTGCTGGAATATCGATTCGGTTAGGCGAGAGAAAACAAGAAAAGTAATCGCAGACGATCCTTCAGTAATAACGAGCGAGCTGTCCGACAATACCCATTCTGCATGTGGGTCAGATATTGAGCTAGACAGGAAACATGTAGCAAAGGCATTTGACAGCTCCGACATTCATAAGAACTGGATGGATGTCATAGCAAGGGAAGAGGAGCGAGTGAGCGGATAGACACTTACAGGACAATGGCCTCTATGGCTCTTCGTAATTAATGTTAATGTTTATATACACTAAGGAATATCTATGTGGTTATCAGATTGTCCTATGCATATCAAGCAAAGAGGCAAGGGTACGCTGAAGAGTGTGATTTTCGCCAGATGCTATTCACTGCCATCAGTACTCCTAATAGATACAAGCCTGTGGAAGATCCTTATTCGACTCGTCTTCCCTCAGGTGTATCAGTAGTTTCGCACCAGCAGGTCCTGCGTTGAACGTATCGTACATCCGCATATCTGCCTCTGTCATACTTGAGTCAATCGTCCCATCAAATCGAAGGAAAAAAGCCGCCGTCAATTTACTCAGCTCCATTTGAGCCAGACTGTGAAGGCGCCAGTTAGCAAAACTCACAAAGATTTGTCTTCAAGGCGTCACATACTTGATTCCAACACACTTTCGACTCCCAATTGAAAACGGCGTCCACGCGTCCTTCCGCGCTTGCTCATTCTCCTTGTCGTCCATCCACCGTTCCGGTCGAAACACTTCTGCGTCCGGAAAGGCGACAGGGTCACGGTGAATGGTGTAATTTTGGGTGCCGACGATGGTTCCCCTGGGGACGCAGACACCAGTGACGATGGTGGTCTCTTTGGCCGTTCGGGGCAAGGTGGCAATGATGGTGGGATAACGGCGCAGAGTCTCGTTTATCACAGCCTGGAGATAAGGGAGGGTAGCGCAGGCTTTGTAAGCGGGCACGCCGCTGCTCCCGAGGGCATCGTCGGGGAGGCTCTCTTTTAACTCGGCCTTCAATTTCTGGACAATATCCGGTCGCTGCAGACACGCCCAGAGGAGGAAGACGAAAGTGTTGGCCGTAGTACCACTACCACCGAACATGCCGCCCATGCACTCCTCTGCCAATTCCGAGTTGGTCAATGGACGACCGAGATAAGCATCTTTGTCGCCGTTGAGGACACTGCGCAAGAACGGGGTTTTGGCGCCTCGTTCTCGACATCCTTGGACAATGTCGATGGCGTAATTCTTCCATGCCCGTACATCCCGGAAGTATCCACCAACCTTGCCTGGAACATATGGACCCCACTGTTCAAGCGAGGGCATGAATTCTTTCTATTCGACAGAACCTGGTTAGTGGTTGCTGCAATTTCAATTCCGATACGATACACAACTCACATAGATAAACGTCGGCCTCCAAGCACGCAGATACTGCATCACCTCGTGGGGCTCACCGGCCGTCACAGATCCCGGGTCTTGATCAAACATCAAGTTGTACACGACATCAAACCCAAGCCAATGAGACCAGGGGTATACGTTTATGGGACCCTGTCTCGCCCGGGACGCCCACTGGTTCAACAGCTCTCCGATCTTGGCGGACAAGTTACCCTCAAAGTCCAACATGGCGGCCTGTGAGAACCCCCGCGACAACAGCTTTCGTCTTTGCTTGTGGGCTTCTGGATCCCGGAAACTGAACATGTGGTTCTCGTGAAAGATGCGCTTGGCTCGGTAGAACGTCTCTTCCTTGACAAAGATGTCGTTGGTATAGATCTCTCGGACCGCGGCCGGATTGGCGAAGGAGAGTTCATTGGGTCCGATGCGGACGGTAGGGCCATATTTCTGGTGAGCAGCGTGGACTCTCTCCGATTTACACCCATGAAAATTTCCTACACGAGCCCATAGCCGCGAGACTCTAGCCAGAGGGGGTCCTGGGATATGACGAAGAGGGTGCAAGAAAAGGTTGTACAATATCGTGAACCCAAGGTAGAGGATGGTGAGGAAGAGGAGGGCTGCGGCTAGTCTGAGCAGTCTGCCGGCCCAGTCCCCGTCGTCAAATATGACTGTCATTGTGCTGAGTATGTGCGGTGCGTTCTTGATCTTATAGCGATCCTCAGTTAAACCGGTGCCGCGGACAACGTCTGTGATATATTGCCTGCGTCAGTTCTCACGGTACAAACACCAAGATTATCAATATTCGTAATCCCCCCAAAGACACTCACATCAGCCTCCACATTCTTCCGCTTCGAACCCTTGCCTCACCCTCCGTCCCCGCAACTGCCCCCCTACTGGAGTCGACTTGCGAATGTAAGCAATACGTCGGATCGGAAGGTTAGGACGATCGGGGAGATGAGAAAGTTAAACCTCGAGCCGAAGGTGTTGGAGAAGCAATTGCAAGGTTCCGACTGGCTGCAAGCTCCCATTTGTCGGTGCCTGATCCGATGCATTATCAGCCTTGTCACACTGTGACTGGGCATCGTCGGGCTCTAGGCAGTCGATCCGCTGTCCACTATCGACGCCCGTAGCCGGCTGTTCACCATTTGAGTGCCTTAGCGAAAGATATCATAAGCACGCACGCCCCGAGGGCCCGAGAATTCAAGAGAGATCACAGAATGGAACGGGTACTGCTCAGCTTTGCTTGTTGATTGTAATCGAATCATGTCTCGCGCTGAGAAGTCGTTCACCATTGCCATTGTCGGCGGCGGCATTGCAGGCCTGTCGCTGGCCATCGCACTCCGCAATCGCAATGTCCCCGTCCAGATCTACGAGCAAGCGCCGCAGTTCGGGGAGATTGGTGCCGGTGTTTCGTTCACGCCCAATGCAGTCGAAGCCATGGATGTCTGTGGCCCCGGTGTCTACCAAGCTTTTGACAAAGTGGCCACACGAAATGGTTGGACGAGCAAATCCAAAGTCTGGTTTGACTATCTGGATGGAACAGCCTCGCCGGCGCCCCAGGCTGGGAAGCCCGCCCATCAGTCCCCGGAGTTCGTGATCGCGAATGCCATCGGGCAGAACGGTGTTCACCGAGCACATTTCCTGAATGAGCTAGTCAAGCTGGTGCCTGATGGGATTGCAAATTTTGGCAAGAAGCTCGTCTCCATCGACGACAGTCAGGCAGTGAATGGGTACGGGAAGCTGGTGATGAAGTTCGAAGACGGTACCACGGCCGAGGCGGACGCCATCGTGGGGTGCGATGGGATCAAGAGTCGCGTTCGCGCAGCCATGTTCGGTGAAGACCATCCGGCCACTCGGCCAGTCTATACGCACAAGTATGCCTACCGAGCATTGATCCCCATCGACAAGGCAGTGGTCGTGCTGGGGGAAGAGAATGCAAAGAACGCGTGCATGCATGTAGGTGGTTACTATCCACACCCATCGAACCTTACAGCCGATTGAACTAACGGTGTACCTTTTTGCTCAGATGGGTCCTGGGGCTCACGTCTTGACATTCCTAGTTCAGCAAGGGCAATTCTTGAACATTGTTGCCTTCAAGACCAACTCAGATGACTGGCCAGATTATCAAAGACTGACCCGACCGGCTAAGAGAGAAGATGCACTCCGGGATTTCAACGAATTTGGTCCCACTGTGAAAGAATTACTGAAGTTGGCAAAGGCAGACCTGGATTGTGTATGATGTTGCCCCCGTCGCCACCGCTATGGGCAGGACTGACTTCTCTAGTGGGCTATATTTGACCTCCACGACCATCCCGTGCCTTCAATGAACAAAGGGCGTATTCTTATCTCTGGCGACGCCGCCCATGCCACCTCGCCTCACAAAGGGGCCGGAGCTGGATTGGCTATTGAGGATAGCGCTGTTCTGTCAGAATTGGTGGCCGATGAGCGGGTGCAAACCCTTGCTGATCTCGAGATCGCGTTCGACGTGTTCAACAAAGTACGCAAGGAGAGAGGTCAGTGGTTGGTGAAAGCTAGCCGGAGAGCAGGTGATCTGTACGAATGGCGTGCCGAAGGGATTGGCAAGGACTTCAAGAAGATCGAGGACGAAATCAACTGGAGCAACGCAGTGATAGCAGAGGCAAACGTGCGGCAATTGTGTTCCGAGGCGAAGAGTGTCTTGACTGCGAAAATGAACGAAGCACAGCCGAGTGCGCAACTGTGAAGTTGTGGGCAGGAGAAGAGCAATACTCGACTTTGGTGTGTATTGTAGATGTTTAACGCAAAAACCTAGTACCATCCCCTGTAACAGCATGCGCGCGCGCGTGCCACAGGGCTTGACTCCAGGCAGTCATTTCAGACCAACGAATTCGGGCTGCTTAGCCACGCTCCATTCGAAGGCGACTCCAGATACCCTCAGAACCTAAGTGCACCTAAGTAACTCCCATGTCGCCCCAATATCTAGTTCCATCCCGTGTCTCCCCCAGTCAGTCTCCGCGTCCCTCGTTGCCCGCCCAGCCCGCTAAGCGCGGGGACACCAGACGCTCCCCGCTCGGGGAGATAGAGAAATGAAATCGAATTTCACCTTCTTCCTTGGCGGTGGCGCCTCGTGTCGTGTCTCGTCGAAATGTTGGCGACTATCTCTTCGTGTGGTGAGTGGCAGAGGGATTGTCTCCCTGCCAACTCCCTCTTCCCTGACCCCAATGCTGTATCCGATAGCCATTTGATCGGTCCGACATCCAGCCGTTCCTTTCGGAATGGTCGAGGCTCATCCATGACCATCGAAATGACCAGGCAGCTGACTATCATGGCTGCTGATAAAAAGGAAGGTCTGGAAGGTGTGGACACCTCCTCCGTCCTATCTCTTGGAAGTCCATGTTCTGACCCTCGTGTCTAGTCTTCGCATCATCTTTGATCTTGAACCACTCTGGCTACTTGAAATCTTCACCTCCACGATGCACGAGAAATCGCACCAAAGCACGGTAGACATTGACACCAAAGAATCCAGCTGCAACAAAGCATCTGAGGTGTCTAAGGTCTCGCACCATGAGGACAAATCCGCGGTCGAGGTTACGATCGATCCTGTCCTGGAGAAGAAGCTGATCCGCAAGATTGACCTCCACCTCATCCCCATTCTCTGCATATTGCTTCTCTGTGCGTTTGTGGACAGGTAAGGTTCTCCCACGATGCACGATGATTGATTCTCTGTTCATCCATCGCTGACATGGCCGTTAGGATCAACATCGGCAATGCTCGCATTCAAGGGCTCGAGACCTCCCTCGACATGGCTGGCAACGATTACAATACCGCCCTGTACACTTTTTTCATCACGTACGTGTTGTTCGAGGTACCCTGCAACATGCTTCTGAAGAAGATTCGTCCCTCAATCTTTCTGTCCATCACTATCCTCTGTTGCGGTCTTGTCACCATCGGTCAAGGTGTCACAAAGAGCTTCGAAGGACTGGTTGTTTGCAGGGTCTTGATCGGTTTGTTCGAGGCCGGCTTCGTGCCTGGTTGTGTTTATCTGATCAGCATGTGAGCTTCTTCCCCTCTACCTTGAATGTAGATGCACAGAAAGTCCCTGAACTGAAAATTGCGTACGCATAGGTACTACAAAAGACATGAACTTCAGTGGCGTGTCAACCTATTCTATGCCGCTTCAATCTTGGCAGGAGCTTTCTCTGGTTTTCTCGCATATGCCATCACACACATGGACGGAGCTGGTGGATACGAGGGCTGGAGATGGATATTCATCCTTGAAGGTATGTATCCATGTGGGAAGACACATTATTTCCTGCGTGGTCCATCATATTAAACCGTCTCCAGGCGCGGCCACCGTCTTCATTGCCGGGGGTTCATACTTCCTTATCCCAGATTGGCCTCAGACCGCCCGGTTTCTCTCTACGGAAGAGAGAGAAACGCTCCTCCGACGTCTCGCATTGGACACCCCAGATTCCAGCATGAACCACTGGGACAAAAAGGCTGCGCAACGAGTATTTGGCGATTTCAAGATCTGGCTTGGGTACGCTCTTCCCATCTCTTCACTGCGGTGTTTCATGGGCTTATATCCACGCAGCGCACTCATGTATTTAGGCATCGTGACTTCGACGTACGCAACCTCGTTCTTCATCCCGACCATCCTTCGCCAACTGGGCTGGACAAGCCTGCGTGCCCAAGTTATGAGCATCCCTATCTATATGGCAGCTATGGTGGTGACACTCACCACGGCGATCCTGACCGACAGGCTGCGCCACCGATTCAGCTTCATCATCGTCGGCTGCCTCACATGCACCATCGGCTATGCCGTGCTCCTCTCCATGCTCGACGTCCCGGTCGGCGCTAGGTACTTTGCTGTCTACCTGATCACCTGTGGCTGTTGGCTCACCCAGCCCATCACCGTCGTGTGGCTCAACAACAACCTTGGCGGCCACTACAAGCGCGGTGTCGGCGCCGCCATCCAGTTGTCCATCGGCAACTGCTCGGGCGTGGTCGCCTCAAACATCTTCCTGGTGAGCCAAGCCCCGACCTATCACTTGGGCTATGGCATGGGCCTGGCTTTTGTGTGGCTGTGCGGCATGGCGGCTGTGGTCTTCTTCTTTCTCGTGCGTCGTGAAAATGGGTTTCGGGACAGGGGCGGCCGGGATGATAGGTATAACTTGCCAGAGATCGAGAAGAACAATCTGGGCGATGACCATCCCCGGTTCAGGTTCACCTACTAGGCCACGGCACTGCACTCAGATATCCTGGACTGTAACCATGGAATATAAGGGTCACGAGAGAAGTAGTCATTTCTACGACGTAGTGTTGGGTCGGAAAATTGTTTCTCTATTTCAATATCTCTGACTAGGTATTACCAAGCTCAAGGAAATCCAGATTGGAGATCTGTTGCATGAACCAGGCATTGCTCAAGCTGAGCGTGTTGAAATCTTCCGCCGTCCACTCATACGGCCTGTCTGCCACTGCTTCATCCATCCAGTGAGCCGCACTAGTAGGGCCAAATCTTGTGTTGGCGCCGTGCAGGGCCCCTTGTAAGGCTGTAGCTGCAGCTGCAGCAGCCGTAGCGTTAGGGACAGGCACAGGGATAGAAGAGGCCACGGCGTTGACCTTAGCGCCGAGTGCTTCCAGCACCCGTGCCGCTCGTCCCGCCGACTCGATTCGATGCCGGTGGTAATCGAGAATGGCAATGACCTTGTCCCAAGCGGAGCGGAAAGCAGCCTCGGACACGAGTTGTTCGTCCCCATCCCTCTGATGCAAAGGACTCTCGCCATCGTCGATTATGACGCTGCTACTGCTGGTTGCGGAATCGGGAGAAGAAATGCCGCCACTGGCACTGGCGATCCGCGCGGCCAGCAAGACCGTGGCGGCGGAGAAGGTAAAGTAGACGGTGTACCAGACCGAATTTCGCAGCACGGAGTGCATGTTCGCGCAGAGTGTGTCGATGAGGGTGGTGGCCGTGTCGACGCACAGCGCACATACACGTGAAAACATGTCCGCCTCCAGAGAGGACTTGTTACTGACGACAAAGAGACCGCGCTGGCTCTTCTTGGACTGAGATTCGGCGCACGCGGAGAGCAGAATGGGTCGCAGCAGGAGAAGCCGGGTGTAGAGGAATCGACAGTAGAGAACATTCGCTTGGAGATTGAAGGTTGCGGTTTGTTGGTCATAGGCCCCTGGGTGATTGTTAAAAGAAGCCTTACCATGGGTGCGCAGGTGAAAGGGGATGTTGGCTTGGAAGCGGTCGAGCTCTGAACTCAGCTTCATAATGTGCTGGAGGGTTGCGGTGGTGGAACGGGCGTGCACCTTCTCTTGCGAAGATGCTGCATCGGGTGGGTAGATTGTGGAGAGGATGTCCGAAAGAATGTCGAAGAGTGAAATGGAATGGATGAAGAAGGCAAGTTGAGACTGTCGCTGTAATGGCTGAACGCCGTCGTCGCCCATTGGGAGCAGGTAATCGTCATCGATAGCTTGCGGACGTGTCACCTTCGATTTGGTCAACATGGTAGGCCGCCCGAAGGTCATGGATTGGAGCTGGTCCAATATCACGCAATTGTACCAGACTCGGCGGCCCATCTCTCGGTCAAGTTGATAGGCACATGAAAGGTGTCGTTGCTCGAGATGAAGGCCCAGGGCCTGTGCAGCCCGAATAGCTAGACCAAGGACATTCCAGCAACGGCTGGCGTGATGGGTTGACTGAAGATACACGGTCATGAGCAACAGAATTTGGACTCCTTCGATGGATGCCGTGTCGAGAAGCTCCGGGTCGGACAAATTACGGCAGCGCTGGTAGAACTCGGCTGCCAGAGAGACGCGCCGTGACGGCTCTACGAGGTCACTGAACTGGCTTCCCAAGGCGAAGACCAGGTTGATGGCCGACCAGAAGAGAGGCGTGTCGGAAAACTCCCGAGCTTCACGGCCGTATGAGGGAGGTCTGGAGGTCCACACCATCTGGTAGCCGGATATGAATGTGGGCTTATGGACAATCGGATACAGGGGATGAACAATGTTGAAAAAGGCCTCGACAAAGCTGTCGGCCAAGACTCGACGAGGCAAAACGAGCGCACTGGGGTCGACATCTCGCAACATGCGCGGGGTTTGCTCCTCTCGAGGTCCGAGTCGGGGATCACCAGATGGCTCGTCGCTACCGGGCACACTGGCTCTTGCATCGACCACGACAAGCAAGTTCCGCAGAAAAGCAATGGTCGACGATCCACCGTACGATGCCGCTGCTCTTTCAGTGAGAGGGAGCGGTGAGACTGTTGCCAGCCCATCGATGGTGTTGCGGCATTCTTGAGTATCATCATTCACTGGCTGTGTCAAGTTTGCATCATCTTCAAAATCTCTCCCTGCCCGGATCCCTGTGGAGGGACTGGCGAGCACCACCGAGGGTGCGCGCCGACTTGGGACTCCTTCTCTCAGGTTTTCCG
Organism: Cladophialophora exuberans; assembly: GCA_030068005.1. Taxonomy (NCBI): domain Eukaryota; kingdom Fungi; phylum Ascomycota; class Eurotiomycetes; order Chaetothyriales; family Herpotrichiellaceae; genus Cladophialophora; species Cladophialophora exuberans. Next base: position 54,839 of record JANSVK010000125.1, read on the forward strand.
ATAGCCGTGCATTTGTTCTCTCCAAGTCCTTGATCTTCTGCTCCAGTTTTGCAACGTGTCGCTGCGTCCTCAGCCCCGACGCTTCAAACACGCAGTCTTCTGCCCGACCTCGCTTTTGACACGGTGAACACGCTGGTTGACGTCCATCACATCGTGTTTTCCGGTCACGACAGGCATTACAAGCTAATTGTGCCTTACGGCGCCTTGCAAAAGAGACTGTGTCGTCGTGAAAGAAGCGTTGTCGGTCGTGCGACTGATCCATCAATTCCAGAAATTAGATTTGAGCGTCACAGTCGAAAGGAGAGCCCAGAACGACGACGTGGGAATAGATCGCTTCTCATCGGATGAGCTAGTGAGGCTGATGGAAAAATATCCAGAGCACGATCCGATGATGCGGGGGAGGTGGCTTCCGGGGTTGGCTGGGGAGACCCAGGGGAGGCAGTCTAGATAGGCCTGTCCCGGCTTTGTGGAGGTTTGCCTCTAGGGCTCGCTAGGCCCAGCACAGTCTTTTAGGTGATACTCCACCTAGCGCGTCAAACCTACGGAAGAAAGTGCTATTGAGTGTGGATTCACGTGATCTTCTCCCACTACTCAGCTTTGCCCGGCGCCCGGTGGGTGAAGTGGTGCGGCTTTAGCATTCTGTCCATCAAACTGCATGCACGGTATACTTTACAAAAGTTAGAAAAATTATGTGGAATGCCACCTAGCTCTCCTCACAGTTACCTGCACCAAGCAGCCCAAGCACGGTTCAGGTGCGACAGGGATTGCTCTTGACTAATTAGTAGCTGACTTGACGTCCCCTGTCATTGAGATTTCTAGAAAATTATCGCACCTACAGTATTCACTTGCAAGCATTCACCAGAAATGCTCGAAGGATCAGATTCATTCAAGCTCCGTATTGCGAATGCCGGCGATCTCCCTGCTCTCCACGCTTTGATGTCTACTTCCATCCGGTACTTTTGTGAACCACATTACACCCCTTCGCAAACCTCCGGCATGACCACTCTGGCAACCAACGGGCGCTACAATGACTTGATCTCCAAGTCGACTTACTTCGTCATCTACAGCACTCAAAACCCAGACCACATCATTGCCAGCGGCTGGTGGAATCCCCACAGGACCATCTACTCTGCAGACGCGGGATCCGGTTCGTCCCTTGCAACAGACGAGGTGCTCAATCCGGAGACCGATGCTGCGTGGATCCGAGGAATCTATGTGCATCCTGACTGGGCTAGGAAAGGGCTCGGCATACGCTTGGTGCGAGAATGCGAGGCCGCTGCCCACCGCGATGCCGGATTCGTGACATTTGAATTGGCTTCGACATTGAATGCGGTGCCCCTTTATAGGAGATGTGGATACGTGGAGATGGGCGAAGAAGCCGTGGGATTGCCCGCAGACGAGAAGATGGTGGTTGTGATGATGAAGAAGAAGAAGAAGTAGTTATTTAATGTCCAAGGATGCTGAGTATTCAGAATCCAATTAAATCTATGGAAAATGGAGAAGTGCTTTGGCAATTAGTCAATCTCATCATGGAGTGAAGCGCGAGATGGCTCTTGACGATCGCCAAGTGCAGTAACCACACTCCTGTGGGCAAATCACACTATACGGAGTTTGTGCTCCCTTGACTCTGTTGAGGACGACCTGGACCTTCATCTATGAATTCACGGTTCACGGCTTTTCCTTCTGCAGAACTGAAAAATGTGCTCGACGAGCTTTATTCGACAGAGGCAACTATCTCTGATGCTGAAGAGTGGTTTGACCAAAATCTATTCCACGAAATGCTGCCCCAGATACATATGCCATATAGGGGGAGACCTACAGTCAAGTTTGAAGGTGCAATGATTACAGTCTTCAGTACTAGCAAGATGTTTAATAAAGTAGTGCCATACCCTGGACAAGATCCTCGGATAAACAGTAAATCTACGTGAGAGTGCTTTGTAGAGAAGTACGCTTTCTCATGCCAGTCTAGGGTCTAGATGGACAGTATATCTATGTGTGGCCCTGTGCAGCAACGACTGTGATTCCAAGAGATGGCCATGCTCGAAAAGATACGGGTACTTTCGTGAAGGCAATACTATCGCACTCCGAGAAGTCATTGCCAGGAAAGACTACAATCGTGCCTCTCGGCGTTGCCTTGAGCTACCCACAACTGCTTCAAATTTGGGCGATGGTAACTGGTAAGAAGATAACATATTTGGAGTGTAGCAAAGAGCAGTTTGCCAGTCTCTGCGGCGATGTAGGGTTAGAGCTAGCCTTGCAGTACGAATTTATCGAGAACGTTGGAGAGAAGCTACTCGATGACCGTGATGTTATCGAACCTTCAGACCGAGACATCACACGCTTAGTCAGGATTGAAGATGCCCTGAAAGAGCTAGAAGTCGCATAGGACTGAATCAAGCTGCTGTCATTGAACAATATGCCTACTTAATTCGTCAATTTTGCATTCAAGCCTCTAACAGCAGGTCTTTTGGCATTTGATGGGATGGGATATTAAACTTCGAAACTTGTGGTTCAGATATCTCCCAATCGAGAGTTCAATCCTTTCGATTATGCTTATATGTTGTCTATACCGTAAGGTCTGCATGCAACATCGCGAAGGGAGGTTGGAGAAGCATTTAATTTCACGATTCTGCGGAAGTCCTTGAGGAAGTTCCAAAATATACTGCAATGCTGTACGATTAAGTACACCCGAGAGCTGTTCCAACAGAAGATGAGAAGAGCCTGCAAAAGATTGAAGAGTTTTCCGAGGCGGGTCAATAGGGCATCGTGGGCCCCTCGGGCCTAAGCATCTTCCCGGCCTAGCTTAAGAACTTGAATTCTACATTGGACAGCAAAGCCTAAAAGTGCCTAAGTAGATAGGCGTAGAGGTCCTTATCTCTCCCAGCACCCCAAGGCCCACCAGCCCTCTCCGTCTGATAAACAATTTGTATGTAATAACCCCACCATGGCCTTTGTTCCTTGCATAAATCCAGGAATGTCGCTTAAATATATCCTAATACACCCAACTCCGGCACGGTTCATGGTTCCACCTCAGGAATGTCAGCTACACCATCACATGTCCAGACAAGATCATCAACCATATCCAGCACGCTTCATACGCCCTTAGTCTGGAAGCGAGGCTTCTCGCTCCAGAATCATCCCAAGAAACGTCAGCGAGGCGTGAAAGCGCTTGAAGAAGAAGCCTGCAACGATGCCGATGCTGATGCCTCACTAATAACCTTCCGTCGAAAAGGACGGAAAAGAGCATCAGGAGACTTTGCGTTTGTCTCGAACTGGCCTCCAAAGCCTCGAAAGAAGAAGTGCAGCATCAAACGGCCTGATAAAAAGGCCCCTCGTGAGAACGATTTTACGTCTGTAGGGGCAATTCACACAACCTCAACTGACACCGCGAGGCATGTTGAAGCTGGAAATGATGATTTAGAGTCAACTCGCCTCTGGCCCGTTGATCCGGACTCGGTGCCTCCTCACGAGACTGGCCCTGATCCTACGAGCGCCATAAGCTACGAACGAATCGAGGCAGTAATCCGTGAAGACTATGGTTCCCAAATCTGGTCCGCAAATGGCCAGTCTGAGAGCCCAGTTTCCGAGGAGGTTGTCTTCAGCGTGGTATCTAGGGACTCAAGTGATACACACCTTTCCTATCGAGAGCTGAGTCCAGCGTATTGGATTTCCCCTCCTGGCTTGGTGCGCTCCAATGCATACTTCTCAAGATCACCTCAAGGCTACGAAGCTGAGAGGGCGATTTTCTCTTTGGGTCCCCAGATCTTGTTCGAGAATACTGCGCACAGATTTACCGTTCTTCTCGATATGTGTGAGTATTTTGTTTACTTTCTTCACCAAACTATTTCTTTTAGAACTACCACTTACGCATGCCCACGTGCCGTTCAGATGACCAAGAGTTTTGCACATACCCTGTGACCAGCGACTTCGGCATCAATCCATTTCGATACCGCAGAGAAACTTCGAGGGGATCTCAGCACCTACTGCATGCCATCATTGCTCTCGCATGCCACTACCGCACATGGCCTGCTCGCCAAAGTGCGTCGCCAATGTCGTCAGGTATGGTGATACACGGAAATCAGGCTCGCTCTCTATATCAAACAGCTCTACAGCAGTGCCATAAATCGAAGTCTCGGGGGCTAGGTATCTTGGACACCTTGTTGGCCCTGTGGTGTATCGATGTAGGTCGAAACGCATTTTCTTCCATCGGAGTTGTTTTTGGCGGCAAACTGACACTAATTTTGCCTGCTTGGCTGCAGCAAACCCAGTCGGCGATGTATCGGTGGAAGAATCATCTCTCAGTCGCATACCAGCTTCTTGAAATTGCGGGAGGACCCAAAATGTGGCTACGGTCACCTAGAGTTCAGGCGCAAGTGTCTATGTTACTTTGGTGAGTCAGGAGAGTGAAAGAGGGATAATGTCCTCGTCCATACTAGCCCTGCTTTGGTGAACCGTGAACGTGTCGCTGTTCGTTCCGTCTTGCTAAATCGTTCCATGGACTGACATATCGTCTATCCTAGGTGGGACGGCGTTTCTGCTCTTCTCTCCCGTCGACCTGCCGTGTTTCCCTACTCGTACCTAGAGGCACTCCTTCCATGGGAAGGATCTAAGGGGGTTGGAACGTTGCAGTTTTTCGAGCTGAACGCCTGTCCACGTGAGGTAACCGTGCCAATGATGCAGCTGGCTCGCATGACGGGTCAGTTTGCCAGTCGAGAAGAGGTTCCCAGGCACTTACGGTCTTTGATCACTGAAATCAAAGCTAACCTGCGCAATTACCGCCCACCGGGAGGTAATCCTTTGTGCAACGACGACACTGCCGATTCCAACTTTGACACCGAGCTAGACTTCGATGTGGACATGAGTTTAGATATGCCACCACCCCAGTCAGTCGCAGAGCAAGCCCACCAGAATCTCGACCACTACCATTGCTGCGAAGCTTTCCGATACGCTTTACTCCTCTATATACTACGAGTCTTCGATAATCCGGCCCCAGAAGCGCTCACGGCCACGGTTGCTCCTTTCCACGCTCGTCTGGGTCTCCTGAGCCGGCTGACTATTGACCACGTCATCGCTATCCGCGAAGCATCGCCTCTGCGCAAACAGCTCCTCCTTGCACTTTTCCTAGCTGGTGCTGAGACATACTCCGAATCCCACCGCCAATTTATCCGCGACTACTGCGCCACGTGGTACGGTATCTACGGATATCAGATGTTTCCCGTTGCAGCAGAGGTCCTCGAGGATGTCTGGAGTACGAACGACAACATGGTCACGGATGGGCAGTGCTGGTACTGGTGGGGAGAGGCTTTGGACCGCCGACGACGACATGGGACAGGGTTAAGCGAGGACAGTGAAGTGCGAGATCTTGAGTTCTGCTTTGGCTGATTTTAGGATCTCGCAATAGTTCTGGTTTTGAGTAGGTTCCAAAATGGGCTTTATTTTTTTTCAAACCTCTGTGTTTGTCCTATGTACATTTTCTTCATGACTTGGAAGACAATCCTCGTGCGGACGAAGCACGGTCTCTATCCTGCGTGCCTCCAATAGCAACTGGTAGATATCTAATATTGTGCTGCCAGTACAACTAATCCTTAAGCGAAAATCCTCTGCGGCGGGTTCAGGTAGTCGCCCTTTATAAAACCATTGAGGTCAGCCAATTTTTTCACTTTCGTTCCAGTATTGAATATTTGGTCTAGTCTCAATGAAGCCTGGAATTGCAGAGCACCTACCGGATCATTGAATCTCAAGCCTTTGTCCAAAGCACTGATCCTGTCAACTTCGTCCTGTGAAAGCTTGAAACCGAAAAGATCGATATTCTCCTTTTGCCGCGTGGCGCTGCTGGACTTAGGAATCACGATGAGGCCCCTGCGTCCAGTATGGGGAGATTAGCATTACTCTGATACCTTTCATTCCATTTTGGCAAGATCAAGTTTGAGATGAAGTAGGAGTGCTGAATGAGTAAATTACGCTCGTCATGAACACACCTTTGCACAGCCCAACGCAGCAAAATCTGCGACGCCGATCTTTCATGCGACTTGGCCACACCTACAACGACATCATTCTCCATCAATAATGGCGTGCCCAGGGCTTTGGGGCTCTGGATATCGCGATAACTGAGTGGCCCAAAGCTTGAGTACCCCGTGACCGCGATGCCCTTATCGGCGCAGAGCTCCAACAACCGGCTCTGCACGAGGTACGGATGATGTTCGATCTGCAGCATCGCCGGTGGAATGCGGGCGGAGCGACACAGATCCATTAATAGGGACCCCTGCACGTTGCAGAGCCCAATGTTGCGCGCCAGCCCGCTGTCGACAAGCGCCTCCATGGCTTTCCATGTGCTGGCTATCGGTACGTCCGCCGTGTGCGTCTCCCATTTGTCGGTGGCGATAGACCAGCCCGGAGGGTAGCGTTCCGCGGGGTCCACGTAAGTCAACGGTAGCGGGAAGTGTATCAGGTACAGATCCAGATACTCGAGGCCGTAGTCGGCCAGAGACCGCTTGATGGCCGATTCAACGTGCTCGGGTGCGTGAAAAGTCGCCCATAGCTTCGACGTGATCCATAGATCAGAACGCTTCACGAGTCCATCGTTGATCGCACGTTGGAAGCCCTCGCCTGCCTCTTTTTCGTTACCTAGTCATTGGAGATTGATGATGTTAACGGTCTGTGGCCTGTATTCATCGTGACGGGTGGTAAAGGCCATGACCTTGACCAGAATTCTAGGGGAACCAGGTCGAACATACCATAGTCACAGGCACCGTCGAAATGACGGTAACCGTTCTTGATTGCCTCGTAAACAACGTCGCCGGTGCTCTCGTTGGCGACTTTCCACAGGCCGAAGCCGACTTGTGGCACCGCCTGACCCGAAGGCTTAAGCGTGATCGACGGGACATTCGACATTATTTGATGATGTTTTCGTATATGTCAATTTGAATGAGAAACTGACGATGTATGTGGGAAACCAAAAATTTAGCCTAGGCTTGAAAGTGAAGAACGATTTCTTCACTGTGCTGTTAGAGTAAGTGCGCGGACCATCCGTTTACTTGCAGATCATTTGCATCATTGGCATTTGTGTTTCCAATCGTCGACGTTGGACCTATTATGTAAAAGATGTAAAAAGTTTTACCAAGTCCACGTGTAGAAGACCGAGTCTCCCTGTGACTCTTGTTCATTGTGGCGGGGTTTTCCCACCATATCTGCAAAAAGAACAAACCTGTCCATTGGAGCTTGAAGCGCTGTGGGGATCCATGCTCAAGTTTCCACTTACCACTGACTCGACTACTAGTGTGGTATGATGTTGAGACCTAGATGAAACGGGTAATTTCTTGCACCGATTTACCTGATCAGCAATAGTGAATGACCGTACAATCGCAATTGAAATGACATTCCACGTGATGCTGTCCTCGGCCTCCAGACAACACGAACAATGGGGACTTTCTCAAAATTTGTGTCAGAGTTGCCTAGTGGTTCACCATTAGTTTGAGGACCTGCGGCGGCCGTAAGAGGACTCTGTCTACGTAGAGTCGTTACATTCGCTAACTCACATTACTTGAAAGCAAAATCAGTCCCAACGAAGGCACGGACTCGCAAGCCTATCAACCCTTCAAAGATAGTTCATTAACAATGATCTTGTCTACAGCCTTCCCAGGCTCTACGAATCTCCCGTCGTAGCTAGAAGTGACGTGTTAGCTCAGAGCAATACCAAGAAATGGCGAAAAGGGGGGCCTACAGCATGTGGCACATGTGCTCGTAGTAGCTGACTTTGCTTTTCGACACCTGGACTCCTCCCTCTGAGATACAGCTTTTCAGAGGTTCGACCACACATGAAAGCGAAGGTTCGAAAAATAAAGGTATTGAAATCCGATCTTCCGTCCCGCGGTGGATTACGCGGTGTACCGTTGCTGTATATTCGTTGTTCGTGAGGACGTTGATGATATCACCTGCATAAGACATTAGCTTCTCTCAAGGACGCATAGAGTTAGCCGTAGCATCATCGAAAGAGCCATACCAATGTTCACGACATATGCACCAGGGACTGGATCCGCCTTGATCCAACCCCCAGTCTTGTCCATCACCTCTAGGACGGACTTGATGTGCTCGTCGGCTAACAGGAACGTCAATCCGCCGTAGTCCGTGTGCTCGCCACACGAAATACCCTTCTCATTCTCTTCAAGCTCAGTCGTGCTCAGCGGAGGATATCGGATGAGTTTCATGCCCCAGAACGGGTCGGCCGTTAGCTGACTGAAAGCATCCTCACTCCCTTCCTTGCCTAGTGCATCTGCCATTGCTCCCATCAATGCCTTTCCGACCGGGATGAGACGATCCACGTACTGTAGAGACTTCTGCTTGAGGGAGTCAGGACGTTCTGGCCAGAGTTGCGCTCCCTGCAGCATTTGGCTACTCGGATTCTGGAACTCCCGGTAGATGTCCAAACCTTCCAGGACATCTCGTTTGCCCATCGTGATGTTTTCTCCCAGCCTCTCGTAGCCACGGACTCCGTCCATGCTCTTGGAGATCATAATCTGTTCCTTTTCAGCAGCTGGCAGGGCGAAAAATTGCCGACTAAGATGCAGCATTTCCTGGCGCATCTCCTCGGGAACTCCATGGCCGACTAAGTAGAAGAAGCCAAAATCGCGGCATGCTCTGTCGAGTGCAGCTGCGGTCTTCGAGCGCTCAGATGGATCGGACTTTGGGTTCAGATAAGAGCTGATATCGATAACGGGAAGACTTCTCGAGCTTGACATATCGCCAATGGAGCCCATGATTGAAGTCAGACTGCAAGGTCCGGAGAGAACAATAATGTGACCCTAAATTCCTAGAGCATCAACGACATCTTCATCCAGAAGTCTGCGAGGAATATCAACGCAGACCAAAGCGAAGAGGTTGCGTCAGACCATTCATGAAAAGCGAGGACCTTATAGGCTAATGGCTTCTTCTGGGAAAACCAGTCAACAGTAAGCGGCGAATTTCTGTGCACAAAGTTTCGATAAGCTGGGAAAATCTAGACTGAATCATTCGTTATAACAGTCGGCGGATTCCGTCTAGACTTCGAATGTCTAAGTATGGTGTGTGCAGCCCATGTGCCCGAAGAACACGCCTTCTCCAAGTTGTTCGGACATCAATCCGCAGGTGAGCAAGGAGATTCAGGCCCCCGGTGCCAAGATTGGTAATTCTTGTTTGCATTGCGATTCTAGGGAATCAGCCGCTTTCATTTCTTAGACAGGGAATTATTCGATTGAAATACCTTATTAGGAAAAGATCACAACGCACTCCGCACTGGAGACGGATAACGGAAACGATAAACGTTGTCTTGTCACTCAGATCAATCTATCCTTTTAGCGACCTGATAACAGAAAACCGCTTTCCTACTCCCACAGACTTTGTGGAGACAGTCGCAGATATCCCAGAGGCAGATAATTGACTCGAATTCCATTGGTCTAGGTCTTATTCATGCCAGCCCTGTCTTTATCAACCCGGGATCCGTCGAGTTGACAAGTCTAGAGAGATCCAGAGCTCAGGTAGCGATCCGGGACGGCAAAGATAATCGGGCTGAACCAATAAATTATATGAGAAACACTCGCACCCATCGATGTTAAATCGACAGTAGCGGTGGCTTTTCGACATTGTAACTTCATCTCCAGAATAAGGCGCAGAAGATTTGATACCAAAGACAGGACGCTGAAAGTTTTCGCGAAGACTGCTCGTCTAGAAGAAGACGTGGTAAGAGCCTGCGTTGCTAAGTTTCTGTTCTCCTGTTAGGTCATTGTACATTTGCTGACTCTGCAAACAGCGCACAGTCTCTTGAACCCGGCGAAATGGTCAAAGAGAAGTCTCCTGCTGCCGTAGAGGCGGCTACGTCTGATCATCTGGGCGGCGCATCGGAGAAGATAGCAAGTGCCAGTACCAACAGCGCAAGCACTGAAATAGGAGACACGGTCCAGGTCACACCCACATGGTCATGGCTACGAAAGTTACAGAACTATTCCCTTCTCCTAGACAAAAAGCTGCATATTGAGAGTCGCGGTATCGAGCGCGCCCTACCGGAGGACCGCAATCCAAACCTCAATTACCTCGATATGATGCTGCTCTGGTTCTCATGCTCAGCCGTCATATCCACCGTCGCCACCGGTCTTCTGGCAGGTCCGTCGTGGCTGGGATTGAGTGTCAGGAATGGATTCCTGGCCGTGTTCTTTGGTACAACCCTCGGTGCAAGTTGCGCAGCCTTCATGGGCACCTTTGGTCCCCGGACAGGTCTTCGACAAATCATTCTATCCCGTTTCTCCTTCGGCTGGTATGGCTCAAAACTCGTTGCCTTTGTCAACACCGTCACCGAACTGGGCTGGTGTTTGGTTGGCGTCGTAGTGGGTGGACAGATCCTCTCATATATTTCCAGCGGCTCTTGCCCGACCGTCGTTGGTATCATCATCTTGTCCATCTTGTCCTTCATCGTGGCCGGCTTTGGCTATAGCATGGTCCATTTCTATGAGAGATATGCATTCATCCCGGGATTCATCGCCACCATCATTCTCTGTGCTGTCGGTGCGAAGCACTACGACTCAGGCGCGCCCAATTTGTACTCAGGATCGACTTTAGCCGGCAATTGGCTCACCATGTTCACTATCTGCTTCGGCTCGGCATCAGGATTTTTACCCATGGCTAGCGACTACTACATAACATATCCTGAAACCACGCCCAAATGGAAAACGTTCTCTCTGACTTGGACCGGCATAGTCGTACCCATGGTCTTCTTTCAATCGGTTGGATTGGCAATTGGGGGCGCCTTGGGAAGCACACCCGAGTGGATGGACGTGTACTACGATGAGGGATATGGTGCCCTCATCGGTACTGTGCTTGAGCCAGTGCATGGATTTGGAACGTTCTTGATGGTCGTTTTCTTCCTGGGTAGGATCATCCCTTCGAATTGAGTGAATGAATAAGCCAGACTGACTATTCATAAAAAGGGCTTGTCGGTAACAATATCCCCAACACCTATTCTGCCGGTCTCTCGATTCAAGCACTCAGTCCGTATTTCGCCGCAGTGCCCAGGCTCTTGTGGACTCTTCTTGGTGTGGTCATCTATACTGTCTGTGGAATTGCTGGCCGAAGTCACCTCATGACCATCATCAGCAATTTTCTCAGTGTCATCGGCTATTGGACTAGTGCCCTGTTTGTCATTGTTCTGGAGGAAGACATGATTTTCCGCCGTAACACAGGTTATGACGTTGATGCATATGTCATTCCAAGCAGATTGCCATGGGGTGCAGCAGCTGTGTTAAGCTTCCTGCTAGGCATTGTAGGCGCAGTGCTTGGTATGAATCAGACGTGGTACGTCGGAGTTGTGGCTCGTCAGATAGGGTCAATGGGTGGCGAGCTGGGTATCATCTTTGTCTGGATATTCACTGGCCTGTCATATCCGGTGCTACGGTATGTCGAGAGTCGGTACACTGGCAGGTAGAAGACTCAATGTTCTATGTAATATAGCATCCTTCATCTGGTGTTTCATGACTTCTCACCCTGCGATCTTTTCCGCCCAGCAAGAGTTCCACAAGGAAATAATCATTATTTTCTGCTGCGCGTTTGAGATCTTCGAGTTGTTACAGAACGGGAGAGACTTTAAACAAGCAAGCGCAATAAGCACGAGAACACTTGTTTTGTCCAATCTTCATATGTGTAGAGGAGCACGAGATCTTGAACGGGAGAATATTGGGATTCAGGTAACGAAAAGCCAGGCTCCAGCCTCGCAGCCCTGACTTTAAGAGGTTTAGGCCCAACCCCCTCTTTTTAGGGGTGATCAGCAGATCTTCGGGTCAGCAGCTCGCCTAAACCCCCTTACCACCGGATACGCTGTGGACTTCGTCGTACATATTTCCTGTACAAGGCTCCCAGAACTAAGCCCTATGGAGTGAGGCCACCCCAAGCAAAGATATAAATCACTCGTGAAAAGAATGGAGACTGTTCAGAACCAAATATAACGTTAGCGATAACATCTAACACTCGATAAGCTTTAACAAGGAAAAAGAATGCTCTCCCGCGACACCGTCTGGCTCAGTATGATATTCCAGCATCTCTGATGAAACTCTCGACTCAAAATCCCACACTGACTATTGTCGTGGACGACTCCATATAGTAACGGGCTGCTCCTCCGGCATCGGCGCTGCCATCGCCCGATATGTTTTCTCCCAAGGCCATAGACTCGCCGCCACAGCTCGGAATGCTGCCACGCTCACCTATCTCCCCGACGACAGCCCAAAAGTCCTGAAGCTTGCTCTCGATGTCACTGACACCTCATCCATCGATGCCGCTCTCTCTAGAGCGGTAGCTCATTTTGGCTGCCTTGATATCGTGATCAACAATGCCGGCATCAACACGTTCGGGCACGCAGAGGCCTACAGCGAAGAGCTTCTTCGTGACATGATGGAGACGAACTTCTGGGGTCCGATGCACTTGACCAGGAAAGCCGTGGCAGTGTTCCGCGACGTGAATCCCAGAAGCGGCGGCAGTATTGGCGGCACAGTAGTGAATGTGAGCAGTATCGGCGGACGATGTGCCTTCCCAGCGCACGCAGGGTACCACGCGAGCAAATTCGCGCTGGAGGGGTTCTCCGAGGCTCTCACCACGGAGTTGGATCCAAAATGGAAAATCAGAGTCCTGATCCTGGAACCTGGCGGAACAAAGTCGCAATATGTGGCAAAGTCAAAGGGAGATGCCGGTGCTGCAGCGGTCGCGAGGCACCCGGCCTACGACGATCCAAGTTTACCAGTAAATGTAATGATGAATGCTCTTATGGATCCGAATCTCGGTGATGGCATGGTAGAGCCCGAGGAAGTGGCGAAGTGTTTGTTTGAGACTCTGCAGAATGACGAGATCCCATTGAGGTTGCCCACAGGGAAAGACTCGTTTGCTGCCATCAAGGCTAAGGAGACGGCTAAGATGGACGAGTTGAACCGGTGGAGAGAGGTTTCGGAAAGCGTGGGTGGCGAGAGAATCCCGACAGGAGAATAGCGAGAGTATATGTATATGTGCACATTCTCTCTTCCATAGCTCGCAATACACGGTGAATGGCTTCTTCCCGGTAGGCGCCTGTCACTCCTATTTTTATCTCCAGTTTCAAGACGAGCCTCTTGTTGGACGAGCTTTTTTGGACCGTATAACTTTCAAGCCTAGAAATATATCTCGAACTTTTAGATCTTCGAAAATTTTGTATTTACATACACACCCTCCGAACTAGAAATCGGTATCATCGACAACGTCATTAGACGATACAAGAAACATTCGGCAATAATCCACCGCATGTTTACTCGAGATGCGCAGCTGGAGCACATGAGCTAGCTCAAGGAAGTCACCGATAAGACTGGAGCACGGCCACTTTTACACCATTGTTCGAGCGCTGACAGGGTTGCCCATGGACATCGCATTCGCGAAGTCTGTTGTTGAAGAGGAAGAGAGCTTGACCGATGTGACCGAGCACAACTTGAAGCTGTTTGAGATCTGGCCCACCTACCATGAGACGGGCAAGGTGGAGATTGATGTGAAGCTCTGCCGTTGGCAGCGACGAGGGTCGCAACCGCTGGAAAACATTGATCAAAGCTACTACAATAGGCAGGGCTATCAATCTTCTATCGATGCACAAGAAAACGTCCGCCCTCAATCAATCCGCTCGCAACAGGGAAACAGCACATAAAACGCAGGGAACTGATTGGAGCCGGGATGCGCAGTCGGGATCGGCGACACGAGGGAGGGAAGCTCCTGTCTGAGTCTAGCAACAAACAAGAAGCCATCGGTCGGCTGCCAAGAGAGCTGCAAGAGCTTGTATAGGTGCATCAGCATGGGCCGGAGGCAGAGACACCTACGAGAATACGGGGTTTCCCGCGGCCGAGGGGGGGGGAAGGTACTGAGCCAAAGTCTCCCCATCCCATCTGAGTCGCCAGCGATAGAGAATGAAACATATGAGCACAACAAAAATTATTCTTCCCTTTCTTTATTTGCAAAGTGAAGTCGCAAATTCCGCTTGTAGACTGTAATATACCCGTACCGCACTTGCCGTTCAGAAGCGCCATCCTTCGAGCTGCCATCACCGTATCCCGCTGAACGCGGAGCGACACAAAGAGTTTGAAGGTCGGAACGGAAAGTTTCGGCACTTCCACAGAGGCTTCTCATCACCATCTCTGTACCTGTGAGTATCATTTTATCATGTTCCAGAGGATGTAAAGAATAATGTACCCATGAAACTGCCAAGCGAGGCTGCAGACCCCTGATAAGGCTTGGTAATTCTCGGGCTTATTCTGTGATGGGATGTGGAATGGAGCTGCTGTAACTTCTAGTAACTCGGTGCGGAGAAGGACGCCGGGAGACTTGGAGCAATCTTGACATAGTAGGTCATAGATTTGCGGTTGCCTACAGGCATAAAGCTCTCCGGGTCGGGAGCTCGGTAGGACGGAACGTTAGTCAGAATGTATCAGCCAACAACCATCCGATACATGTCTCCAGGATAGACGCCATAGAAGGTCTCTAACCGGTCCTCTTCAATAAAGCTTTCGGAGCTCTTCCATGTACGAGCATCGGTACCTGGCTGTTCGTTGTGCCGTTGCTGGGCAGAAATCGAAGCTGAAACACCTGGCGTTAGGAGAGGAGATGTGTCTTCGCCGTCATATTGCGATGCGGCTGTTGATGTGAAGTCGTGCAAGCTCCGATTGATCGACAAGCGCAGCTCATCATATCCATCATCTTGCATTTGATACAGTGATGATCTCTGTGTTCCAGAAGGACCCGAATTTTCATCGTCGCCTCCTCCCCAGGAAGTCTCATTTCCATCAGTACCAGGTTCATCGCGACTTGCGTGTGAAACCCTCACATTCGCAGGTGCATCGTAAGTGGTGTGAAGAAGTGGCGGCCATGATAATGCATCCAGACGCATGTTCTCGGCGAATCGTTTCCAAAAGGGTGGATTTCGGACTTGATTACAGTGGGATTTGAACTTCTTGATGTCGCTGTCTCGATGTAGGCGTACTACGAAAGCCGGCGTTTCAAAGTCCCAATTTGATGCCAGATTGTAGTCGAACATAGCCATTATCAGGCCAAAGTGTACTGTCGGGACCGATGAAGTTGTCGTTCCAGGTTCCATGACCCAGTTCCCGTTGGCTTCTTGCTTACGATGAGGAAGAACGGCCTGAATGCCGACGGTCAGCGAAATCGGTCTTCGACTTTCACACGCCGAAGACTCAAGCGTGATGTTGAATTTTTGGGGGAGATTGGTTCTTGGCTCTAAGAGTTCAACGTGGATGAAATGTGCCCAGAAGTATATTCCTGCAGGAACAATGTCACCTACAGGGGCGGAGGAAATGGAGGCAGCCATTTTCGGCCAGTCGGTCATCCCAGGAATCTGGAGGCTGCGTGGAGCCCATCCGAGGCCGATGTCCTTCATTCGAGCCACGGGGCTGTACAAAATTGTAGTTGGAAACCTTGCAAATTTCCGATACACAAGGGCAAGTCTTTTGTCTGTACAATCTTCGCTCCACGGTATAGCAAGGAGATCTTTTACATTTAGACCTTGTAGCCCCGCAAAGATCACGGGTTGGTCTGAATGCCATTTGGTAGTACGCCATTGGAACTCCCGTAGGTTTCGGTGTGCGATGGTCGGCATGTCTTCATTTTTTGTTGAGTAGCGTGTCTTTGAGAAGATATTCAGAAAGTCGAGTATACGCCTAAATATTGGGGACTGCAAAGAGTAAGGCGTAGGAACAGCAGTACTTTGAAGATCAACTAGCTTGTCCTGGAACGCGAATTCGATTCGTTTCCCAGCGAAGATACCTTCTTGTAAGGTCCAGCATCGTCTCATCCACTGTGACATCTGAACAGCCACCCATAGGTCGAGCTGACTTGATGGCAGTGACAATAAGTCATTGGACAACACGATTACTTTGTGTGCGTTGAGATAGATGTCGTTCATCATTGCAATGGCCATCGAGCGGTATGGTTGGCCTCCATCCTCGTACGGTATGCAAAGGGTGTCCATCCAGATCGGAGTTCCGTCTTCTAGTCCACAAATGTCATAGATGAGATTCATTTGACAATGGAGAAGAGAATTGCCGCACGGGTTTCCTCTGCCGTCGCTCCAGACATGAGATATTGCGATATAATTCATTCCCTGGGTGTAACTCACAACCCGAAGAGAAATCTTAGAGTCTTCGTTCCGTGTCACAACAAGCAACGGAATCATGTCGCATATGATGGATGCTTCGATATCAGCGACGTCCGGCGACACAGCCTCGTGTGATTGGTCACAAACGCAGTCTGGCATTACATGCTTTTGCTCGTATGTCGTGGCGTCAAGGTCGGTGACTTTACAGTAGTCAAAAGAGCAACTTGCATGGGGCAGGCCATCTAGCCATTCACTATGATCGTGGTTGGACACCATGGAGTAGGACAAGTATAGCTGCGATGCGGATAGGGTGCCCTCTGACCAAGATGAAATATATGGGACATCGCAGGGACAGCAACCCCAGAAGACAAGCGTATTCGTTAGGCCGTCATTGGAGCCCCAGTTTCTCGAGAGTCGTCTCGATACTCTCAGCACGCGTTTGTCAAAATCATCGCCAAGCTCACTTGGCTTATACCCAAGCTTGTGGATCAACTCATGGACTATGCTCTCTCCGAAATGATATAAGAAGTGCCCTAGATGTTCTCCGATCATCTGATAACAGAAAAGCCACTGCCACAGAAGTTTCGGTTTTGGGAAATTGTCTTCAGATGGGGCTCTTTTCTTGCCTTTGCCTTTGGTGGTATTGGTAGCTGCCCTGACAGCTAGATTCAGTATTTGAAAGGACCTGTGAACTTCGTTGTACAGATGGCACGCATCCTCATATTGAGAAACAATCTTCGTCACATCGTGCGTATCCAGAGTGCCGTAGAAATAATGTGCCTGAACTGGAAGCCAGTGTCTTAAGTAGTAGTAATCATAGAAATGAATTGTTCTGTTTCCTTTCTTGAAATGGAATCTGGGCACGGCAGGCTTTCGGCAACCAAGCACGAGCCTTACAAGATCGTGCATGACCCAAGTTTCAAGAATTCGGGCAGCATTGGCGAATAGGTACTGATCAATGAGCCTCTCCATGCCATCTCGAAAGTCAGCAGCGATGGTATTCTGAGATGATTCTTTTGTATCCTTGCTTGATGACTCATCCGAGGTTGTGTTCAATGGGTTTGTAGATGCAACTTGAGACAGGTCACTAGGTGCATTCTCACCGGAGATATCATGTTCGATGAAACTTGGAATTGCTTGGAAGGATAAGAATCGTGAATTCAGCCGATCGTCGGTCAGTCTCTCTGAAAGAATAGCCTGGACTTCTTCCGGCGAGCCAATGATAGGGTCCTCATATACTGACATAGCTAGGGGAACATATTCCAACGTTAGAGATCCTAAAGTTATAAATGTGGTCGTGTGGAGAAATCTAGAGAGATGGAAAATCTAGGGCTCCGTTTTTGAATCCGATGAGGCTGAAAATGACAAAGTGGAGCCCAAACGACGTGCCGCCGCCTGGTCGCCTTGCCATCCAGGAAATGAGAATCTGGATAGGCAGGAATAACATTGATCGTCATTGCCTCACTTTCATGCAGAGATGCCCGGATTTGTGAGGGTGAGAAAGAGCCGCTTGCTGCCGCCTTCAGAATGTTGCTGCAGGGACTAAAGCGCGGGGGTGCATTTTGGGCCTCAAGCTTGCATCTAGTACACACAGCGATCTGTAGCGTCAAAATTCATAGCCATGAGAGAGTCCGATGGCTGGATTCGACAGTAATTCTTGTCCTGCGGTTTCAGCTCCTCACTTTGCACTCGTACCGGCTGAAGGTAGAACTCAAGGACGAACCCGAGGAAGCGAAAAGCCGGCTGTGGTGCTTGGAGTTAGAAGGGGCCAGAGAAGTTCGAATCAGTCGAGCCAAGCGGCTTCGCAATCCATGACTCGCGGAGTTACAAAGGCATTTCCGATTCCTAACTCCTTCCTTCCTGCTCCCTCAGCCTCACCGCAAGAATTTTTTTTACTTTCTTGAGATATTTTGTTTATGAGACGTACGCAGGCGCAGCGAAGGTCTCATCACATGTCAACCACAGAACACGAACGCTTGCTGGAGCATGACCAGGGCACATCAGCTTCCCACTTACCTCTAGCACAAGCAGCGAGGAGAAGACGGCGACGCCAAGTTCTCGATCTCCCATACAATGAATTCTATCATCAGCCTCGGACACAAATTCTGTTGCACCTGTCTCGACTAATGCTCTCCATCCCTTTACTCGTAATCTGGGTTGTCGGGGGCCACCTATTCATCCAACGACCTGACAAGGACACCTGGACACTGGGGGCCCAGCTTGGTGGGCTCGGAATTTTGATATGGACAGGCGCGGTGGTAAGTTTTAAGGGCCAAATGAGCTGCACTCTGCTCCTTCCACTGCGACGAAGATTCTGTGCCACAATCTGACATCACCCGCCAACATTTGTTCTTGACAGTTCTGCATGTCTTGCTACACCAGTGTTTTTTCATTACACCGCATGTTGTATCTCCCGGAGAGAGAACCACTGTATCGCGACTTGACCTGGATCATGACGCTATATACATTCGATGGAGTGTTCAAATTTGAGACATTCATGGACTTTGTAGGCATGTTGCTCTGGGCCTGCGAGGCGGCTTTTTGGCACCTGGTCTCCTCGCCTACAACGGCGTTGGCAGTGACAGGGCTTTGTTTCACAATTGCGTAAGACCCCTATCCCTTAAGCTGACAGCCCATGTGTAGACAGTGTATTATGCTAATCCGGGATTCCAGAGTGCTGAATATGGTATTGCATAATATCATCGCGAAAGAAAAGGATTATTTAGGCCCGTTTTCAGAGAGGACATTCATCACTTGAGTATGGTGCATCGATTTCAGCAGTATTAAGTCCTCCGGCACCTCGGATGGCGCGTTGATGGATTGCCGTGTCTCCGGTCTGTTAGTAAGAGCCTAAGAGGATTTTGCAAGTACGAGATGGTTCAGTGATCAGACGCCTCCGAACACTGATCAAGGCCCAATGCGGTATCGGCCCAGCGCGACGCGTTTTAGGCTTAGTGCCGACTTGTGCCGTTAAACCGCGTGGCGCGTCTGACCCTCTTCATTTTTCCTTCAACTCAACCTCGCTTGACTAGGCAGCAAGGAACAAAATCTGTGCTCGTACAACACGTCTTCGACATGTTCCCGTTGGAGATCACTAATTACAAGACACGGCTCGTTTTTGTCCCCTTGCCCATGATACTGCATCTCTCTGAAGCAGTATAGGCTTTGAATGCCCTCTTCGGAATGACTAGATGTCTCAGACGCTCTTCCATTTACTCGTTTATTCTTGTTTGTCGCCACCTCCGAAATACTATGTCATCGAGCATCCGAGGGAGTCGTGCTGTGTACAACAGTCCGAGAAACACCTCCTGCCCCTTCCTCTCCTTGATCTCTGGCCTATGATTGACTAATCAAGGTTGCTAGGAGAACATTCATCGATTCCATCTCGATTTAAATTTCAAAGCACGCAGACCGAGGCTCGTCTAATCACCTACCTTTCCTCGATGACGCTCTTTCATTCCTGTGGCTTTTCTTATATGAACTGCCCGGACCATGCTTACCTCCCATTTCACTTCGAGTAGTGGGCCTTCAACAAACCTTGAATAGGCTAACCATAGTTTCCTACCGCGACCATTCCTCTGAAATTATGAGTCGAAGATCTGTTCTTGTTATTGGCGGCTCGGGCGCCCAGGGAATTCCCATTGTGAAAGGTATTTCGGAGCAGTCTTTCCGCCATCTCCCTATCTCGCCGTATGATACGAGAGAGACACTTACACACGCAGAACTGTCCCGTCAAGCCGAATACTCTGAGGTCCGCATCTTCACCCGCGATACCAGCTCCGATAACTGTGTTCTCCTTTCTAAACTCCCCAAAGTCACATTCGCCGTCGGGACCACAGACGATGAAGACGCTCTCCGCGCAGGCCTCTCAGGCATTGACCTCGTCTTCTGCAACGTAAACAGTTTCGCCGTCGGTATCAAGAACGAGATCTACTGGGGAATCCGCATCTTCGAACTTTCCGTGCAAGCCGGCGTGAAACACTTCATCTGGTCGTCGCTGGATAATTACATGTTTGATGTCCAATATGACGAGTCCCTCCGAACAGGCCACTACTGGGGCAAAGCCCACGTCGAACAGTGGCTCTACTCGATCCCTCAGCGTGAAGACAGCACGCGTTGGTCTATTCTCACAACGGGGCCCTATATCGAGGGGTTTTGGGAACGTTTTCGTCCCAAGAAAGACCCCGAGGACGACGAAACATATCTGTTTCAAATTCCTCTCAACGACGGCGCCATCCCGTTCGTCCACCTCGAAGACCTTGGCCCCCAAGTACACTGGCTCTTCTCCAACATTTCTCAATCCGCAGGCATGAACCTCAAAGTCGCTGTCGCGCACGTGTCTCTCCCCGAGATCGCCGCCGCGTTCACCAAAGTGACTGGCAAGCCTGCGCGGGCTGAAAACGTTCCTATGGACGAATACTGGAAGGTTGGCACATTCGCGCCCGTCGCGGACAAGAAGCTCGGCTATGAGCCGCCGGGTATTGAGGACAAGACGTTGCTCACTTACCGCGAGAATTTCACGCGTTGGTTCCAGCTATATCAGCGCTCGGGTGGTAATAAGGGCATTTTGCGCCGCGACTATGCGCTTTTGGATAAGTTGTTCCCGGACCGCGTTAAAAGCCTTGAGGAGTGGATGCGTAAGGTCGGGTACACGGGAGAACATAGACCTGTCTTGAAGAGCAGGCATGTGCCAGCCGCTACTACGCAGGGTGCTGGACATAAGATCTAGTTTGAAATCGAGGTGGTCGAGATCTGCAACGCAGGCCCACTGTTCGTTGTCTCTGTACAGGCTGCCAGTGAACACGTCGAGATGTCTTCTTGCCACAAGGGTCGGACAGAGTAGCCAACGGACTAGAGGCATGCGATGTCGTCCGGGATCACGCGATCCATAACGAGTATGGCTACACATGTTGTCCTTCAGGCGTACAGAAATCTTGAACCAGCTCCTACGTCATTGACGCTGTCGTCGACCGCACGCGACAACAAATGTGGTCTGCACTTGAAGACAATGCGTACGTAGACGCTAGTGAGAGACTGTGTATCGATAAAATTGGGAACTTCTCCAGTAACAAGATACTAAAGTGCGTCGTTATTTCGGCGACACCTGTCGTCGTCGTTAAGACAACCTCCACTGTGCACGCCCAGACCACCCAATCACAATGCCACCATGGTGAAAGGGCACGCGATGGCATGTCAAGCGACCGTTCATGTTTTACGGAAAGGCGGCTTGTTTGGGATCTCTGTCGAACCTTTACTTCCCAACTACATATGGAAATGCCCAAGCACGTTTGTGGCAAAGTTTCTGGCTGCCGAATCTACACGGTGCAGAGAGAGCCTCCTGGTACATTCACATTCCTGGCATCCACTGACAGAAATCCAGCTCATATGGCTCTGAATTTCTCGGCACACGTCTCATTTAGTAGCCGGCCAGTGAAAGGCATTGACAATTTCATCGCCGTCAGGCTTTAGCGCGAGGACGAGGTGTTTTGACTGCTTTGTGCAGTTCGGAGGCGAACGGGATACTACAGAATTCATTCAGACCAAGTGCCGCATTTGCATATCTGTCCACTAGGTTGATAAGTCTGCCACACAATATTATCACAGGAAAAATGGGTTTCAACGTACTGTTAAAATTGAGAGAGCGAGTAATGCACAAACATGACAGTCTTTCAACTGGTACAATAAGCTTCATCCCACACACCACCGTTGATCTTGGACGACTGGTGTCCCGGTAACAACAAGGGAATAAGTCAGGACCACATTTTCGAAATCCTCTTCATCCTTCCTGCGTTGTTCCAAGGATGCCCAGCGAGACGGATCTTCAAGCATGACATTGACTGTGGCCAGAAAGCCCGCATTGAAGATTTCGGCATCGCCATCCCCAACTATCTTGTAACTCAGGTCAACCAGAACCCCGAAAGCTATCTCCATCGTGTTCAAGTCTTGGTTGACTACGATACCAAGTTTCTTGCATCGAGCCACTGCCTGGACAAGCTCCCTCCACGGGATGTGACCATCACCTTGAACTGTCCGATGGACTACTAGATACCATTTCTGTGTTTCGTGACACATAATACGGAAACATCCATGATCGGGATGAAAAGGGGCGCGAGGAGGCTGGAACACAAATCCCAGAGAAGTCACAATAAGGCCATCGCGGCTGGCTTCTGCAGTGCCCATTGAAAGTAATAAGCTGGCTGTAGTTGTTGCAGGACGCCGAATGAACTGGCGAGGAGCCCAGCGAAATCCAGATTCGGTCACTCTTGGCCCACTGCTGAACAGCAGATCCTTGGGAAAGATTCTTTGTTGGAGCAGAAATGTTCGCCACTTCTCGTTGTCAGGTGCTGTCAGTATGCTACGAGGATCAAGCCCTAATATAACGGCCAAACATAAGGATTCATCTTGCATCTCACTGGTGCTTCGGTATTGGCAAGCGTTCCAGAGAGCTGTGATGCGTGGAAGTCCACCAGGTTCTTTTACCCGCACTATCCTCCACAGAAAGTCCGTCAATTCCGTCAAGACGGTTTGTGTGAGCGCAGTCGAACCTGGGAAGTCGGATATACGATGGAATACATCTGCCATCATATCGATCGCACGATCGGACAATTTTAACAATATTCTTAAGCCATTGACCGTTTCTTGTAACGTCCAAAGTCTTCTGATCCAGCTGCAGCATGCAAAACGTACCAGCTGTTCCTCGAAAGGGGCATCGCTTCTCGTGGATTGCAATTCATCGTCCAGAACAAGGACTGCTTGCGAAGAACGATATATCCTGTCCATGTCCTCGATTGCGCGGATGCGATAGGGTTGCAAATGCGGCTTGGAATTACTTTGCGGTACACACAGCGTGTCAATCCAGAATTTATTTACCTGGCCATTGGAAGCTTCTGTGACGAATTTCTGAATCCGACGGAGCTGACACGTCCTCATGGCGTTGTCTTGAGTATTCCCGAGACCTTCTGCCCACACATGGGAAATCGTGATATAGCTGGAGTCCTTCCTGAGCGCCGTAGACGACATAGCGAGTTCAAAATCGCCGGCTGACTTCTCAACGAACCGAAATACTGGTATTGTATTCTCCTCTGTGAGAACCTCCACGAGCTGCTCCTCTGCGACACGCATGAAGACACAGTGGCCATCACAGTCTTCGGCGTGAACGGGATTGTACTCAAGCTTTGCCTGCTCACTGATATTCATGACATGGCAGAAATCCTTGTCGCATCCTTCTTGTACATGATCGTACTGTGCCATTCGTGGGCGAAGGAGGCTCGCATAGTACATGCCACTGGGCGTCATCAGCCTCTCGAGCATCGAAATATCGCTTGGACACCAGCCCGCCTCGGTCATTCTCGAAAGCACCAACTCGCTTCGTTGCCAGGCAAACGGCCTGCTCCTAGGCCAAATCTTCTTTTTGACTCGAGTGAGAGTCACTCCCAGAGCCATAATAGAAAGCGAAATATCCTGATGCTGTTCCATCGGATGATCTGGCCTCCTTCGTTCTGTGCGACACATGTACACCGCAACGTGTCGCTGAGCCTCGCCAAGAATATCATCCAACTTCTGAACGGTGTCAGATCCGGTTGCCAACTCTGCCGGTCTCAGCGCATTTCTCCATTCAATCAAGTAGCGGTCCAAATTCCGCGTGCTTACTATCTTCTTTCCCGAGCTTGGGGACGTGGTCGTGAAGTCCTGCAGAATGGTGCCCATTTCGTATTGGTGGCTCATGGCTGCCGACAATAGCCCGAAGAACAGCCATTGTTGAACGAATTGTGCCACAAGACTGGTTTTTTTCTGAAAGCCCGGTGATAAATGACCCTGAAGAAGATGTGTTTTATCCCAGCCAGCTCTAGCAGGAAAATCGGTGAATCCTTGATTGTCATATTCCAACCCGGACGATTCTACTCTGGAATGTAGGTATTCAATCTCTAGCGGCGGAAAGATTGGATTTGAAATTGGTGGTAAATGATCCATGTTGGCTCTCTGCGAGCGATCTTGTTAGGAATAATCAAATATCAATCGAGTCAAGTCTGTATGAATATTCGATCAGAAGGCTGTGATCTGCTTCTTGAGAATCGATGCATATTGAATGCAGGAAATTTATGCTGTTGATACTGTGACGAGCGGCACGGATCAGGGATTACCATCCCCGAAGGCGCCCAACACACTTTCTAGCACAGGACAACATCTCATTCGATCTCTTTCTCGGCGGCATCATGCAGACCCGACCCATTTTCATGCATAATGGAAGTTCTAGATTCAGCCTCACCTGACTGAACGAAACAGTCAGGCTGAGGACGAGAACTTCTTTATACCCAGGGTGGTTGAGCTTAGCATATTTCGCCGCTTGATGCATCTAGCTGGATCGGAATACTGAGCCCTACAGAAGATCATATATGCTTTGAAAGAAAAAAGTCAGAGATTATTCCCACCATATGTCGCTCCCCGACTGGCGCGAGCCGTAAGGTGAGGCCCTGCGCATCTTGCATGAGGCTAGCGTGATTGACCAGTCTAGACCCCGCCTAGGTGGCACTTGGGTGGCGTGTGTAACACATAACCACAGAACAGTGCAGAAAACCCAGGCTAAGCAAGACCTCAACATCTCTGTTCCCGCTCAGGCTAAATTGGTAGTTTTCTATGATAGCATATCGTTTACATGCTGTCTGCGAAGCCGTGTCAGATCTCCATTAATCTATTCAAAGTTTTCATCATTTCGACTGTGCATGGCCAAGACAACTCAGCAATCTCATGGTTGAACAAACTCAGGACTTTTACTGTCCCATACTTCGGGTCAGCGGGTGACTCGCTGCGTAGCCTTTGCCACACCACCAGCGCAGAGAGGAACACAATTGGTGGCAGCCAGACAGAGAGTTTTTCCTTTGGAGATATCTTGTTGCAATGATCTAGGACCAGCCAGGCGAGAGCTACAGCTTTTTCTGGCACTTGGAAGGGTTCAGGGTCAGAACTGCCAGGGTGCTGGCTGTTTAACTCCGTCTCTCCGTACCCTGCCATCTGAGGCAGCTTCCATGTATCCGGACAAATGAGCTGTAGCTTACAGAAACAGAGGAGGGCAAGAATATCATCTTCAACATGAGGTCGGAAGAACCCCTCCCATCGTGACAGTCCCGCCGTTATGACGTTCGTCAAGCGAGAAAACTCCGATGCTGCCGATAAAGGGGTGAAGGGGCTGCGAAGTTTCGGGTCTATTGGCCTGGGCATCCCGCCGCCGATAATAGTCGTTAGTGGTAGACATCTTTGTATGTAGACAATATCACTTAATAGTGCCGTCAGTAGGAGGAGAGCATCCTCTCTGCTGCGTACATCTTGTGGTATATCGTCTCCGTCCAGAAGACAATGGTAAACCGTGCGAAACAGATGATTTGAGCCGGGCATTCTAATGAAGAGTTCACTTGTTGAAAAGTTCGCAGCTAGGCCACAATGTGTTGCTTGTGTTGTGTCTATTAGGAACATGTAGCTGATGAGGGCACTGCGCACATCTTAGTCAAGGTCATCGAAAGTTCACACATAGTGCCTACCTCCTCATGTTGATGTCTTTTTCCGACAACTCGCTAGACAAGAACAGTGGTGAACACTCGTCAGTCAGATGCAAACGCCTAGAAATCTGTTTCGTCAATGAGATTAAGTGCAGTGTTGAGAAAGTAGTTAAGCGAAGAGCTGACTTGCCGTGACTGCATTACAAAGGATGGTCGAAGCTTTTCGCCAAAGGGTCCGCCCTACTAGATTCTGTCCACAGGTAGCCAAGAGCGAGCCCTACGGAGGAATGATCAGAGATGATGCTTCATAAATCAAGGCCAGTAGCACGTACTGCGACTACTGCCTCCAGGAGACGTGCTTCCCGATTGTCAACCTCTAGCATAACAGACCATAGATTAACGCCTGCAACGAAGAGGGCGGCGCATGCTTCCACTCGATTCGTCCCAAGCTCCGTCGTCAATGGACTCGCGCTCATTTCTGAGGAGGTCGCCAATGACAAGCATGAAATTGCGAGTTGAAGGTACGGCGGGAGGGCGCTCATTGGAGGATTAGTGACATATACGTTCTCTATGAAGATGTGATTTTTAAATGTCGCCAAGAATTCTGATTGTAGTTGCATCAATTCATCATCACGTGGGTAGTGAATTGGATGTTCTGACAATAGGACCATGGGGTAGTTGTAGTTGTTGGGATCCTGCCGATCTTCTCATCAGCTCACAGATATTGTTTACAGAGCAGAAAGGTAACTTACTGTTGTAGCATTATCCAAGCTGTCTACCACCGACTCCGAGGCTACAACCGAGACATCGTCATCTTCAGAACCCTCACTATGAAGAAGAGCAACTCGAAAGCGCTCGAGAAATGTATCAGCTAGGTTTGCATTCGCATCTTGGACATCCCATCGCGTCGGGTCTCGTTCGCCTGGCCACTGCCTAGGAGCGAGAGACCTCCCAGGTGATGTCTCAGTGTCTGGTTCTACAGCAGATGCCTGTGCTGCCTGCATCGTTGAATTTATCGAGAGGCAGGGTGCACTTGAGGACGGAAGTCAGGTTTCGTACCTCGCTAAGCTTATCACCCACAAGATGTAGTTAAATAGACCACTAAGGAAACCTAATCCCCGACCCCAGAGATACCCCAGGCTTTTTGCTGTGGCCCGGAAGACTTACGCGGGCTTCCCGAGGCTCAGAATAAAATCACCGGCTAACCCCATGAAGCCAATTACCTCACCTCTCCTCTTCTTTTAACAAACAGCCCGAGTGATCAAAAAATAGGACAATTACAGCATGGTGTCGAGCGCGAGGAAAGACAAGAAGGTACGTAGCTTCATCACCTACAAGACTAGATACTCATCTAGAAGTACTCCTTGACCTAATAAACCACAATCAGTGCGACATCTGTTCTCGATGTTTCGCTAGGTCGGAGCATTTGGTGAGACATCGCCGAACACGTTAGGAACATCCTTCGACGCATTTTCCATTATCGTATTGACCAAGCAGATACCAAGGAGAAACCGTATTCGTGTCCATACTGTCGCCGAGCCTTCCAGCGGTACGATGCCAGAGATGTTCACATCAAGAAGTGCTATGCTGGCCCAAGCTATGCGGAGGTGGACACCGCCCAACGCAAGCGTGTTCGTGTCGCTTGCGGAAATTGTCGGAGTCGAAAACTGCGTTGCGACGCGGCGGAGCCCTGCGCAAACTGTCGAGCATGCAACTCTCCCTGCCAGTACTACCCAGCAACAGAATCATTGGGGGCTGTGGTCAATCAGTCGTCTCAGACCGGAAACACCAGAGATGATGAACTTTGTAATACCGTGGATGGGATTCCTACGCAGGAAGATGAAACCCTGGATCTGGAGTCGCTCTCGGCGACGATACACAATTCCGCCGCCGACACTTGTCTTAGCATTGAAGCGATGAATGACCCCTTTCAAAGCATGGATCAGAACATACCTGTCCCGTTTCCAGAACTAGGCTCGCAAGCACAAATTTCAATGTCCATGAACCCTAGCGCGAGTTTTAATCTGGCCGGCTCGACGAATCTCGAAGAGCATCACTCGTGTTCGCTCCCAGATATTGATGCCGGTATAGGAGACGACTGTTGGCAAGTACCATTCATGGGATGTTTAATGACATATACGATATGAAGTCAGAGCTAACAAGTCACAGAATAGCCAGTTCTGGTTCGATGAGTCTGAGCTTTCCTGGAGCGAGCCACTTCTTGATTCAAATTCGCCAATGCAGGACTACGAAGTACCATCTTCGCTTGGTGACTTAACTGGAAGAATGCAAGAGTACTTCGACCGAAAACATCGGTCAACTTCACCTTCACCTACCCGAGCTAATAAACTGTGGTACTCGGCTCCTCCGTCTATCGATCGGCATAATAAGGACATCATAAGAGTCTTTCACAGAGTCTTTCGAAAGCATGTTCCGAAAACTTTCTCTTTATTTGAAGGTGCCACAAGTGCTGTTAATACCAGGGATCAACCTGCATACGTGCTTTCTATGGCTGCCCTTGGCGGAGTGTTCTGCACGACTCCTGGCAGCGCAGAGGTAGCGAAGTCGTTTTATAACGACGCCCGGCGGATGCTACTTTCATCTGTATGTTTGGTAACTTTTTGCTTTGCGATTACTCACGCCTCTCAGATAAATACTCGGAGCAACCTAAATGAGCCTCCTGTCCGCCGAGAAGATAAGCTTATTCTGTCTAAGACTGTCTGTCTTGCTCCATGTGTGGGTGAACCTGAATGCTGACCTAGATTAGTTTATACTATTGGCCTTATATGGGCTCTGTAGCGGTGGAAAGAGGAGCTACGAATTTGTGGAAGTCTTCCATGGTAATTTGATTCACGTACGTCGTGCTCCAACTTCCTCATGATCAACTGCGATTGACTCTCTAACTCGGCGCAGTCCGTTCAAGAGTATAGCAAAGCATGCCGATTGTGTTCAAAGACGGATGACATGGACAAGGACAATACCCGGTGACTTATTAATATCGTGCCCCAAATTGAAGTATGTTCTAATCAGCGCTGTACAGGCTCCTCGAAGCTCTATATATACTCGACTGCTATCGCGTCATCATCATGCAACGCCCGCCTTCCCTAGCACGAAAATACAGTGAATCATTTTCACGGACGCCAACAAATCGAAGTCGTATGTCTCAACTTCACAACGTGATAGCGGGCCTCGTGAGCGGTGGACACCCAATTGACCCGTGTCTCAATAGCACATTCGGCCTCACAAGCCTAGCGTCTCTAGGCACCTTTATATGGCCCGCGATCTACCCGCCACATAACGTCTATGGCGCTCACAAAACTCGTACTTTTGGGGATCTTTTCATGTGGAGAGCCGATTTCGCCGAGTTAGCTTGCGACACCTGGCTTCATAAGATCCATCAATCTGGCAATTTGTCCCATCTCGTGATATATCACATTATGAGCATTATGTTGCATGCAAACTTCACCATTTTGCAGAGTTTTGCACACTCTTCGCCCGGCTCAGCGGGACGAGATGTGAAAAAAGGCTCGGCAGCAAGGGAGATTCATGCATGGACTCAAGACAGGCATTGCACGATCGCAGAATGGCACGCAGAAAACATGCTTGCCAGTATTGAGACTGCTTTAAACGATTCAATGACCGCGAGGCAGATGGCGAACAGATCTTCAACGCGTACCTCGTCCCTTTCTGTTACGGAATCGCCATGTCTACTCTTCGAGGCACCGCATGTACCTTACGCTGTTTACTACGCCACTCTTGTTCTCTGGTCGGGTGCGTTCGTGGCACAAAAATGTACCGATGCTTCCTCTGCCGTTTCAGCACGAGCACATCTTGCAAGAGGCGAGCGGATCTTGCTTCTGCACAAGGTGCATATCGCTCAGCTCCTGGCACGAATTTTGTCTAGCATAAGGTAACAATTCTGTGTTGAGAAGCAACGTACTATCTGATGAGAGATAGCATTGCATTGGGTACCCTCTGAGGAGAAATTGGGGCGAAGGAATGCACAATGACAAAAAGAGCGAAGAAGAGGCGAAGTTGCAGATGTTAATTTTGAAATGCAGTACCATTCCCCTGCCACGTACATGGTATGTGCTTTTCATGCTGTCTTGAAGTTGGCTATCCAGACCCAGCAACATTACCGAGTAAGAAAATTGGCTGTTGATCGGCAAAATTCACCACGTCTGCCACTAGCTCGGCGGCACTCTCACTTGCCATCGCCTTTCGAAAACCTTCAGCCGAGGCCCACCTCATTGTCGACGCTATGCTATAGGGTTTCGAACCATCCGGACCCGCATCAAAAGTAATAACCTGCCAGTCCAGAAGCCCATATTGCTTCCAGTTCTTGTTGACAAGTTGCATATGGTCGTTGGCGTAGTATTGAAGATTGAACTTGGCATCGGCGGAGGCGGGATACGCTACCATCGTGATGTAAGTCATCTTTTTTAAAAGGTGTAGATATGTAAGCAAGGGTGCTATGCTGAAATTTGTATGTGACAGTTTGGCTAGTCAATTAGAGGCGTGTACCGTAATTGACGTCTTCGAAAAATGACTTGAATCGTTGAAGTATCTGAGTACCTATTAGATTTAAAGAGATATTTTATACAGCCTCAGCAGGACTATTGTAGGAAATACGCGCGTTATTTATAATTCGTCGTCTCCATATTCACTATAATCTAGATAGACAGTAGGGTCGAGCCAACAGACTGAATAATTGACAGCACATAGGGTAGTTAGCCCTCCGGTAAGTACCGGCCTCAACGCGCAGGTACATGTGTAGGACTCTCGGGGCACCCCATTACTACGGTTATTGACAATGAAGATAAAGTCGGGATAAACCTGAGATTCAGTACATTTACCCGCGCGTTGACGCTGGTACCTACCAGAGGGCCAAATACCCTGCGTACCTGTCTATTATTTTATCCACTTGTTGGGATGTAGGGAATGTTAAGTCAAATTGGGATGTAGGGAATGTTAAGTCAAAGGGAGAAAATGGAGATGGTATGGAGAGCGTCACATCTCCATGCTAAAGAACACAAATCCTGTTGAAACAAAGACTGGCGTAGTCTTCGGGAACTGATATCTACCAATAACATTGACTGTTCGCATCTGTATGTACCCCAGTTACATCCGCCCCCTCCACTTACCCAAGCACTGCCCCCTATACTTTCAACAGAACCCAGCCTTGTCAAAGCTATAGCATAAATACATGTCTAAAGAATATCTCTCTTCAACCTCGTTATATTCGCCACTCGTCGACGCTTCAACACAGGCCTGGTCCTTCTCCCAAAAGACTACCACACATAGGTAGTCTCGCAGAAAGTCTCGATGATGGCAGCGACTGGCAACACTCTATCTGGAAGAACTTGCCTCGTTACTGGTGCGGCGGGAGGTCTAGGGAAGAATATCGCTTTAGCTTTACAATCGGAGGGCGCCAATGTGGCTGTCTGCGACTTCAGCGAGAGTCTCCTGAATTCTGTGGCCGCAGAGTTCCAACAGACAGGTCCAACGCCGTTATTTCTTTCTGGAGATGTTACGGACGCCAGCGCGGTGAAGTCCTTGATCTCCAGTGCAGTACATCATTTCGGTCGGCTGGATGTTCTTGTCAACTGCGCCGGTATTTTCGACCGTTTCGAGCCCGTTGGAGACCTTGGTCAAGATCTTTGGTCAAAGCTCTTTGCTGTGAATGTAACGGGACCTTTTCTGTTAAGCAAAGAAGCCATCAACCATTTCCTGGGTAGATCCGCTACAGACGCTTCAATTATCAACATAGGTTCACTGGCTAGTGAGCATGGATGGTGTGGAGGTGAGGACAGTCCAATTCTGACTGGAGCAAGTCAAGATTACTCCTTGCTGACTTTTGAGGCTCTAAGGCGCCGCATACACGACCACCAAACACGCAATCAAAGGTCTGACCCAATCCACTGCCGCCTTTTACAGAAATAAAGGTATCAGGTGCAACCTAGTCGTACCAGGAGGGATGAACACAGAC
Source organism: Cladophialophora exuberans (assembly GCA_030068005.1). Lineage (NCBI taxonomy): Eukaryota > Fungi > Ascomycota > Eurotiomycetes > Chaetothyriales > Herpotrichiellaceae > Cladophialophora > Cladophialophora exuberans. Next base: position 86,448 of record JANSVK010000125.1, read on the forward strand.
ATCGTGGCGAATGTGGCCAACACCCAAGGCTTACATCCTGAAGGTCAGAAAATGCTGGACGTTGTTGTAGATGCCTTGTGCACATCAATATCCGACACAAAAGAAGTAGCTAATTTGGTTGCTTTCCTGGCATCGATTAAGTCGTCCGCTTTGACTGGTGCGGTCATTAAGGCGGATCACGGGATAACGACACTCATCTAGGGGCAGAGGTCATGAAATGATCACTTCTCTTCTTGTGACAACGCTTTAAGAGTAAAATGGTCTACAAGAACAAGACTATGCGCCCATTTGCGCCCGTAAATATGTGAAATGCCATTGACTTGTGTGAAGCTTGATTCGCATGCTAATGCTTGTGCGAGTAGACACCTATTTTCTCCGCTCGAAAGCTCAATCTCTTTTCCCTATAACATCGAGAATATGGGCTAGATGGCCTGCTGCACAGGTGATGCGGGTGAAGAGACATTAGATAAATCTGACCGAATTTGACAGCCTTGCCGTAACTGCAGTCTCCGCACGGTAACGTTGCGCATGCGAGCTCGAGACCCTTGTATTTGCATAATCTGGGGTACCGTCTGTGGGAAACGGATACCTAATACTTGCTGCTGACATGGTTGTATGGAGAAAGACTGAGTTCCATTGCAATGCGTCCTGATTATTCCACCTCCGTCATTTCCATTTCTGGTCGGATAGAAATGGAGTCATAATTGACGAACCAGAGATCGCTAAGCCCTAGAAGCGTAGCCACTTAAGAGATCAAATAGCTGCCGCAACTTTAGCTGGACTAGCTGACAACGCTTAAGTAGTCCGGCTCACATTGATTTCCCAAAGAGTACAGAAGATGCAGAGTGTAGATAGATGGGTAATTGCGAAGTGGTGACAGACGTGGAGGCGAGACTTGCAATGTAATGTCTACGGGTAGAAGCAGGTTCCCCATACTTGCAATTGCCCGCTAGTGATCAAACACGAGATGCACCTCTTGAAAGAGAAACATACTCCGAGCTTCGATTCCTTTCTCACGTCCAACTCGACCGTAGCTCTCGGCACATCGCGAACGAGGTGTCTTCGATGTGGTGCTAGGTCAAAATATAGATATCCTGGTAATCACCACTTCACACTGGTATGAGCTGTGCCTATTTTCGTTTACCCTTATCCAAATTCTACAATAGTTTCTTGCCACCCAAAAGTCAGCATGTCAACTCTGAAAGACAAAGTCATCGCCGTCACCGGAGCTGCAGGAGGCATCGGTTCAGCCACGGCTCAGGTTCTTGCCGCTCGTGGAGCAAAGCTCTCCTTAGCCGATGTAGATGCAGACGCTTTGGAGCAGCTATCTGCGGAGATCCGAGCCAAGTATGGAGCTGAGGTAATTGCGACAACGGTCGATGTCTCAAATTCCAATCAAGTCAATCGCTGGATTGCATCTACAGTCAAACACTTCTCTACGCTCTCTGGCGCAGTCAATCTAGCCGGAGTCTTGGGTAAAGAGTTTGGAAAGCAGGCTGCACATAATGTATCCGACAGTGACTTCGATTTGGTCATGAGAATCAATGTGAAAGGCGTTATGACTTGTCAACGTGCACAATTACGACACATCGAAGATGGAGGAGCTATTGTGAATGCAGCCAGTGTCTCAGGAAAGATGGGCATACCTCACACGCTTGCCTACGCAGCTAGTAAACATGCTGTGATCGGACTAACTAGAGTCGCTGCGGCTGAAAATGGCTATCGTAGGGTCAGGGTGAATGCAATTGCTCCGTGAGTCTTCTATACGTTTCTCTATATCATTTCGTGGCTGACCGGTTTGGACAGAGGTAGTATCGATACAAAGATGTTGGACATATCTTGCGAAGTTGACCTCGGAAGTAGCGGCAAGACGACGGCCCCGATCAATCGGCCAGGCAAGCCGGAAGAAGTAGGGGCTTTGATTGCATTCTTGTTGAGTGAGGACGCTACATTCACAACCGGCGCAGTTTATACAATCGATGGCGGCTTGACTCCGTGACCGGAGTGAAACCCCTATGTCTAAGCTAGCTAAATAACAAAAATTGCTTCTCGAGTTAAATTCTGAAAAAATTATGTACCTAAAGCGATTGTGATATTTTCAGACGACCCAAGGCCCATCTTTGCTCTCATGGTCTTCTGAGATGAACATGACCATAGACTCACGGTCAAAAAGATTTTCCTCGTCCTTTCTTACAATCTCGCTGAAGCTCAGATCTGCCTGTCCTTTGAAAGAGTCAAATATTTTCCGATCAGAATACCAAACTTCCATAATAACATCGTAGCCTCCACTCGCTGGCGCTGCTAAGGGCGAGGCTAAGCCCGTGAACGGGTCCAAGTATCGGCGAGCATACCGCAAGACGCCAGGATGAGAAACGTGCTCTTCGAACAGTTTGATGTGGTGATTCTCATAGTAGTCTTTGAACTCTTCCATAGAGAGGCCTGGTTTTCTCTTAAATAGGCCCACTACCTTCACCACGTTGGGTTTGCTATTCTGATGTTGGAGGTTAGCGCTATGTCAAAAATAGCCTGCTGTCAACTTACGACTTTGCTAGCAGTCTGAGACATGATCTTGTGCTTCGAGAATGTGTATGTGTTTTTGATTTGCAGGTTCGCGTAGTCTCCTTACGCGGCAGGCTTACCTTCTGATAGGGGTGGGGGTGGTGAGTAATTTCAACGAGGATAGGTTCGCCTTCCCCATTCGTTTCTATGAATTCCATCACCCCATCTACTTCGTATACCGGATCTTACTTACTCTTGCAGCTCACGGATCGAGGGGCAACGTCCCCAGTTTTGAGCAAGACGGTTCCGGATTCTTATGCCCAGGATGGCGTGTCGAACAGCTTCCACACCTATTTTATAATCTTGTCGAGGGTAAAAAGTGCTTAAAGCTACTATCCCAGATCTTTAAGAGACAGTTTGATTACAACCGATGGGCATTGCCCTCGCGGATTCTTGTTGGACAAACATTGAGCGTTCCGCGCTTTACTCCTGAGTAGTCACATGATGTTCCGCCGTGTATGGCCAAGCCTCTAGCGTGCCGGCGCCACGAGACGCGCTGTGGTAACCACGTGATAGCTCCACGACCTGCGCCTCGGCCCCCTACGACCCCAGCACCAACACCACTGATCACTCTCCTCCCCAGCATCTCACCTCAACTACAAGTATGACACTTCAATACATGCAGCTATGCTTGCTTTGGCTTCGGTGGCCCCAACGACAGACACATCCCCAGATTACAGAATTAAATCCGGGGATTTCCAGTGTACCCCATTTACTCCATGTTCCATGTGAACACGAGGGACCAAAAATGGTAGTGTGCAGGAAGCGGCAAGCATATGCACTCTAATCTGTCCGGGCTTTAAGCTTTGGTGGGAGGCCCAAAAGCAATGAAACACTGGCACAACCTGGTCTCGACCACTCTCTCGCCTCCTTCGGCTAGCCCGAGATTTGTGAAGGAAGACTGGGATCCGTTCACGAACTCGAAGTCGAGATGTGGTAATAGAGGCATCTCCCCTGACATGACCCTATTACTTGCATCACAGATGTATAAAGACTTCGCTCCTGTCTCCATACGCTCCGTGAATCTCTTACATCTCGCAGCCTTGCGTTTCTCTCAGGCCATACACTCGCACAATGAGTCCCAAGGAAGAATCTACTAAATGGACGACCATGGCCTCCACCAATATCGAACCTATCGAAAATGAAGGTACGACTCTGTGGAATCATACCAAAACCTTCGCTCTCGTCGGAGTAAGTCTCAACGACGTCCTAGCCACGTTGGTAGTTGACTGACCACACTATGAACAGGCGGTTCTCAGTTTGTTCTTCTGCGAATTGATCATCCTGGTCGGGGGAGGAACTTTTGCTCAGCGTGTAGCTACTGAAATAGGAGGGTTTGGCCTAACCTCGTGGCCATCGTTGTCGGTGATCATCTTCACCGTTGCCCTTGCTGCACCGCTCTCTCAAGCTTCCGATTAGTGAGCACATGCCCTCCAAGTCCTTTTCTGATGCATGCTGACATATGTCACCCTACAGTTGGGGCAGAAAATGGATCCTGGTTGTACCCAACATTGGCGGTATAGCTGGAGCTATCATCTCCGCTCGCGCGACTTCGATGGGAATGTACATCGCAGGATTCTGCGTTGGAGGTATTGGCTTTGGTTCACAAGGTCTCATTCTTGCCGTCGTCTCGGAAGTCCTCCCACGACAATTTCGTTCCTGGGCTCAGGCCGCGGCCAACGTCATGAATGCTCTCGGGTCAATCTTTGCTTTGACAATCGGCGGTTATTTGGTCCAGTCACGTTCGGATGGTTTTCGAATCTATTTCTATATCTGTGCTGGGATCTACGCCGTTGCCGTCCTCCTGGTGTTCCTTCTCTACAATCCACCTCCCCGAGAGCTGCAGTCCCTGAGTTTCAGGGAGAAGGTCGCAGCGCTTGACTGGCCAGCATATTTCTTTCTCGGATCGGGATGTACACTCCTGTGCCTTGGACTTCTATGGGCCGAGAATCCTTACCCATGGAGAGATGCGCACGTCCTTGCACCCCTGCTGGTTGGTGCGACCCTACTCGTCATTTTGGCCGTTTACTCCACAAAATTTAAGAAGGACGGTTTGTTTCATCATGCTCTCTTCCATGATCGCAACTTTCCCATCTCGGTGATCGGCTCTGCTATCGAGGGGATGGGATATATGACAGCTGCGGTTTTCTTCCCCTTTGCGCTCTCCGTCCTCCAAGCAGGTCATTTAAGCACTTACAGACAATACCTGTGTCAGATGGTCGGCTTCTGTGCTTTTGGTGTCGCCTGTTTCCTATCTGGACTTTACATCTACAAAACCAAATCAGTCAGAGTGACTGGCGTGGGAACATTTATTATGTTCCTAATTTTCATGTGTTTAATGGCCAGCGTCAACGAGAACACTCCCTCGACCCACTACTGGGGCTACATCCTTTTCTACGGCATTGCTCTTGGCTTAGCGCTCGTGACCTTTTTCACAGCGGCGCAGTTTGCCACTCCACCAGAGCTGATTGCCACGACTACTGGGATATGCACTGGAGTCCGGAGTCTCGGTGGATCAATTGGGTTGTCCATTCTCAATGCGATCTTTTCGAGCGGCCTCACAGATAATCTTGCTCCAAAGGTGACCAGGGCTGTAGTGCCACTTGGCCTACCGACAACTAGCATTGGGCCTCTTATTGGCGCTTTGAGCTCGGGAAACATGGCGATGGTTGAACAAGTCCCCGGTGTCAGCCCTGAGATCATCACTGCCGCTGGTCTAGCTATCAAGCAAGCATATGTCGTTGGGTTTAGAAACGTCTTTATCTGCGGAGCGACATTTATGGCTGTTGGGATCATACGTGAGTTGAATTTGTTCAAATCGAAGATTATCTGGACTGACTTTCTCTTCCGCAGTTACTGCATTCATGCACAATCCGCGCTCAGAATTCAACGCGAAAGTCGATGCGCCTATTGAAGTCTCGTCGGAAAGTGATCTTGAGCAGGAACCAAAGGTGGTCCCCGTCGAACACCACGAGAATCATGAGATCAGGGAGTAAATGTCTCCGCGTCGAGCTGAGGCTGTGGTAGAAGAGAAATATAGCGGTGCAGATGTTTGAATTCTGGTCACGGCTTAATTGCACAAGCTTGCACGGCTAGATGAGTGCTGGATACTACTGTTTCACATTCATGAAGCGCGAACTAGTTATTCTCCATGTTTGGTTATGATCGCGCCAGCAGCTTGATTTTGATAACTAGTACTGCAGAGCAAAAGCACCCCCGTCACATCTGACAACCGTTCCGGTGATAAAACTTGCCTCATCACTCAGCAAAAACGCGATGGTCTGAGCCTGCTCCATTGGGCGAGCACCTCTTTTGAGAGCGGTAGCTTGAATCCCAGGTTCCACGAATTCCTTCGCAACGGCCAGCAGACGCCTGGAGAGTGTCAACCCCGTCGCGATTGCATTCACCCTAATCCCCTTTGGTCCATACTCAGATGCAGCTGCGGTGCTCATCGTGCTTATCGCCGCCTTCGACGCTCCGTACAGACTGATCCCAGGCTCCGTCCGCGTGGCCGAGGTTGAGCTCATGTTGACAATGGATGCTCCACTTTCCATGCGAAGAATCTGCTCTCGCATGCAGTAGTACACGCCTCTGGTGTTCATATCGATCGCAAAATCGAAGTCCTTGCTTTCTGTATCGGCGAATTTGTTGTATTCATGCACCGCGCCGGCTATGTTGGCAGCACCGTCAAGTCGACCGAACTTTTTGATCGTCTCGTCAAGCCATTCCTTGACCTCGCTTTCCCTACTGACGTCGACTACCTTAGTGAGGAATTTTTGGCCTGGTAAAGCTGTCTTGGCCTTCTCTTGAAGTAATGCATCCAATTGCGCTATCCGTTCAGGGCTGTTGCTGATCCCGGAGACTGTGGCACCGCGGGTCCAGAGGAGAAGAGTCGTGGCTAAACCAATGCCAGAGCTTGCTCCCGTGATGGTGATCACTTTACCCTTGAATGGATGTGGTGATAGCTCGGGTGGGAATTCAACCTCAAGGGACATGATGGAGCTTAATGACAAGTATCACGGCGGCTGAGAAATACTTTGGTTTGTAGATAGTACAACTATCCAAAGGAAGTTTGTCAAAATAACACAGCCCCCCTTACATCTTCTTAAGTGTCGCATCAGTGTATGCACATTCTGTTTTAGTAGTTCTACTTGACAATGCCCCCATTCGCACCGTAGGCCAGCAACCCTAATATGAACAGGGTTTCTATCCTTCGAATCTCGACCCGGCTGCATCACTCCCAGAGCTCGGCACCACGATTTGTGATCTACATCTTGATCCCGAGTGGAGTGCGAGAGGATTACCCGCTGACTTACCGATAGAGCTCCACTTCTATAGTCGGGGCAAGTGTTGCTACGTCTGCTCTCTTATCAAGCTGGCAAACCCTACTATGCACATATCGTATTCACTGAGAGATTCGAATGCCGTTTCGAATATCCAGATTTCATTGATTCGAACAACATATTCGCTTATTTATGCTTAGATGACTGGCACCAAGAATATGCACAATTCCCATGCGCTACCGGCGGATAAACATGGAGAACTACCCACTTTGAGGCTTGAGTTGACAACCCCTGGTACTCCATGCCTTCCCGAAAGTCAAAACGCCTTCCCGGACCAGCTCTGGGGTCTCAAACGGGTGAGTCTCGCTTACATCACGACTGAATGCATAAGCCTCTGTACTAGGTGAATTTGTGCCTGGCAGCTTCCCCATATTTTATGTACTCTCTCCAGCGCATCGCGATACTTTGCAACGTGGAGAAGTGGATCTATTTTCCGTGGCGTCCTTTCACAAAAACCAAAATTTGTTCTACGCGCTTTGCTTCTCAAATTACCGTGGTCCATGTTGTCTGTCCATTTTTGTTTGTCGATATTCACTGCTGGATGTACTTAGCGGAAAACACATGTTTTTGCTCTCATGATGCTGCGAAAACGACCACTCCAGGTTCAACCTTCCTCTCTTAGGGAAGGAGCAATTCTCCTACTTTCGAAGTCGGATCTTTGCCTTGGAAATGCACCAAGAAAGCAATTCAGCCACTTCCGCGCATACGCGGCAGTCGTAGAGGTACGCAATGTGTCAATCCCCTTAGGAATTCCAGCACTTCATGATTGACAAATAAGCTTTAGACGCCCAGATACGACGCCGAGTACGATGTAGTGGTTGTTGGATCAGGTGCAGGCGGGCTGACAGCTGGCTTGACTTCTACTCTAACGGGGCAGAAAAAGGTTCTCGTCGCCGAAAAGACGAAATGGATCGGAGGCACATCAGCATACTCTGGTGGAGCACTATGGGTGCCCATGAACGAAGTGTCATTATCCGCTGGTTTCCAAGACTCCCCAGAACGAGCAGAGGCATATCTGCGGAATTATTTGAAAGAAGATTATGACAGCGCCGCCAAAACCATGGTGTCGGCGTACCTGGAAGCGGCACCCGCCATGGTAAAGCTCTTGCAAAACAATTCAGCGACTAAGTTCGTAGCCGCGCCAACGCCGGACTATTACATGCATCTTGATGGTGCTTGCAAAGCTGGAAGGACGGTATTGAATGCTCCATATGACGGGCGAAGACTCGGTAGTTTGTTGAAGCAGATAAGATACCCACTACAAGGTTATTGCGCCTTTGGATCTCTGCAAGTTGACTTACTGGCAATGAACACCTGGAGGCAGCCATTCAGGAACATGGGCAACTTTTCCGCAGTGACCAGAGGCGTTGTAAAATACGCCTTTGACCGATTGCGGTGGGGAAAGGGTACTACGTTGTGTAACGGTAACGCTCTGGTCGGTCGACTGGTCGAGAAGGCAACACAATCTGGTATTGAACTATGGAACAATGCTCCAGCCGTCGAGCCAATCCTCGAGAATGGTCGCGTCACTGGTATGGTGATCAATAAAAATGGCCAAAAGCTACGGGTCCGCGCACGAGACGGCGTCATTCTGGCCAGCGGCGGATTTGCAAGATCAAGCGAACTGAGCCGCAAGTATTTGTCAAACCCGGACTGGACAGTAAGCCCTCGAGGAAACGTGGGAGACGGAATGCGATTTGGCCTCGCCAGTGGAGGCAGCCTACCAGCACCGCTTGGTGAAAACGCCGCTCTTTGGTCGCCAATATCTATACTGAGGTCCCCGAAAGGACCGGCTCGGTCGTATCCTCACTTCGCTACCGCCATCACAAAACCCGGCTCGATTATGGTTGACAGCGACGGCAAACGATTTGCAAACGAGGCAGCTTCGTACCAAGATCTAGGCCGTGCAACTCACAAAGCTGGCGTCCGTGTCTCGTACTTGGTCGGTGACAAGAGGCATCTTCAGAACTATGGAATGGGGATGGCATTGCCGGGAGGATACCCTATAAAGCACCTTATCAAGCGCGGCTACCTCATCACCGCTCCGACCATTCCAGCCCTGGCACACCGGCTAGGTATAGATCCTAACAATCTCTCCGCCACCATCGACCGCTTCAACGGCTTCGCTCGGAAGGGCAAGGACGAGGACTTCGGGCGAGGGGACGGATCATTCGACCAAGCGTACGGCGACTTCGAGGTCAAACCGAATCCGAGCTTGGCACCTATTGAAAAGAGCCCATTCTATGCGCTGACTCTATACTCTGGCAATGGTATCACTATGTACGGCTTGACAACGAACAAAGACGGTCAGGTCCTGAAGGAGTCCGGAGAGCCGGTCCCCGGTTTGTATGCTGTCGGTGCTGATTCGAATCATTTCTTGCGAGGGCGATATCCTTCGGGAGGATTGACCCTGGGTCCTTCAATGGTCTTTGGATACCGGGCAGGTATGCATATTGCAGGGTGACTCGGTAAAAATTGGTGGGACTCGTATTTGCATCAATGCAGGAGTTTCTCGACTGTGGCGTATCAGGATAGTGTCTTTTTTATTTGAAAAGTGCAACAGACAAATCAATCTACATTACGCGAAGCTCGGATAACTTTCAATTATACACGAAGCCGGAACTCGTATCTACGTAATATGGAACAGTGCAAATATCTCTAGATGAAAATGCTGTACTACCAACCGAAACATCCGACACCTGTATTGGGAAAGTATTTCAAGCTTGCCGTTCGCGAGCTATTAGCTATCTCCTCCTGGTCAACGATGAGAAATCCAAATTAACTAGGTAATTACCAAGAGGCCCCAATATCTCCATCTGCTGCTTCCCGGCTCGCCACGGGCTTGCTACTCCAGAGCTTCCCGACGCGACACCTACTCCACCAGTCAACCACGAAACGTTCCGAAACGAACCTCGTCCTCCAGATTTCCGATTAGGCACAAGCCAGCAACCACCCCGCGGAGTAGTTTGCCGCGCTGTGCGAGGTCTTGAAGCAGGAAGAATCCCCGGGACGCTTGTGATCCTCGGAAGTAGCTACTACGACTTCCATAAATTTGAAGCGGGCTTCGAAGGTACTACGAAAAGTTTGGGTCTCTCAGGCATTGTCGACAGCCAATCTATTCGAAAACTCCAGCGGAGATTCTTTGGACCAAGGTAAGACTTGGTCCTCCCAATGAGCTTCTTGCAGTCCTTTTAAAATTGAATACAGGTCTATCTTCGTAATTCCCTAAGGCGTTGAAGGTGGGAGAAGAGAAATGGCAGCAGCAGTATCCAAAGCCGTGAGATACACTTCTATCCAACTGAACTATTCAAAACTCAACTAACAAGAATTCTTTGGTATAGATGAACGGTTCCAAGCCCTCCGTCCTCAAGATCGTAGGGCTCTTCAAGCGAAAGCCAGGCATATCAGTCGAAGCCTTCCGAGAATACTACGAGACGAAACATGCCAAGCTCTTCGACCAGCACGTCGCACTGCCCGGTGTATTGCGCTTCTCTCGCCGCTATCTGACTCAGATCGACGGAATGTCCTCGCCGCTTCCGACCACCACCGGCGGCTTCGACGTTATTATGGAGGTGTGGTACAAAGACCGAGATCTGTTTGAGTCTCTGAGGAGCAAACCGAATCCTGAGTTCACAAAGATCGCTATTGAAGACGAGGAACAGTTCCTGGACCGGAACTCCATGACCATGTATTTTTCGGAGGATGTCGAGTCGAAGCCGGGACCGTGGGAGGTGTAGATGAAATAAACAAATATCCGTATTGTTCCCAAGAACAATAGGTGCGCTCCAGCGACTGCTGCCTCTTTGAGACCTCCCTAACGCAATTCTTCCTTATCCTTCACACTGCCCTGTGAATACCTCTGATCCACGAAACTGAACCCTTCCACTCTATCATACACATGCATATCTCTCTCCTTCCACAACGGACGCGTGATCTCCCAGTACGGCTTGTAGTAGTCCTTCTTGATCTGCACGTCCATGAACCAGTCGTTATCCTTGGACCAGACCTCGACGAAGTGAAACCTGCCGGGTTCGGTCTGCGAGTGGAAAATGTCGAAGTAGATGCACTCGGGCTCTTTGCATACCTGCACCCAGCATTCTCGGAACGCTTTGAGGAACGTTTCAGTGTCTGCGGGATCGATTTTGATAGTGCCAACGTGCGTTACGCCCTGGTGAGGTGAGAGGAGAGAATTGGACATGATGGCGTAGGGATAAGAGAAAGGGCAGTGAATGGACTGGAAATTTGAGAATAGGGTGGTCAATTAGGTGGTTGAGGACTCATTGATTTCAACAACAGCAAAGGAATTCATATATTTATTTTGTCGACAGTGCACCGGGTAGGTTAGAATTGCCCTCGTTTTTAGTGGGTGTGAACTAGCCACAGAGGAGCCGGCTGGAATGGGGTTCATGTGCACCTCGTAAGTTTGTAAGCTACAGCCAGTCCACTTGCAGTATTCGCTCATGGATCTGTATCCTTGACTCTCCCATCCTTCGTCACCAACACATCTCGATATTCCAAGCTCGCTTTCTTCGGGTTCGGATGCTCAAACAACTCATCCAGCTCCTCGAGGCTACGGCCGCGTGTCTCCACGAAGGTGAGATAGATGACCAGCACGCCGAACGCATCCCATACCACGTACAAGATGTAGAACTTCCAGCCCGAGTTCGCGATCGCGACGGGCGGAACGTAGGTGTTCATGACGTTAACGCAATTTACCATGAAATTGAGGTAGGCCATTCCTGGAGGAGAAATGTATTAGCGTGGGCGGGAGTCGTGGAAGGGGAGGCGGGACGAGGCAAAGGATTCGAAGGGGAAATCGTACCTTTCGCTCTTGCTGTGAATGTAAGCACTTCGGCTGGGTAGAGGGATTGCATAGGTGTCTTGTAAAGTGAATCGTCAGCAATGACCGTCGTTACTAAGCACCGCGACATCTCAAGACTGGAAGAGTACTGCAGCGAGATCATGAATAAGTACTCACCCAAGCAAAGGCAAACACCACCAAGAAGACATATAGAAATGCCACGCCAGTAGCTCCAACAGCGGGTTTACCGGCTTGATTTGCTGTGCATGCGGTGATAATCGCCACCGAAGCTGACATTCCCGCACTGCTCACCATCAATGTTTTCCTCCGACCCAATTTCTCGACGTACCGCAGACCACACAGCGCTGCGATCATCATTATGGGTGTCTGTAGAGCGTTCAGTAATAGCTGAGTATGCACACTAGTGATGCCCGCCGTCTTAGCCATTAACGGGAAGTAGTAGCTCGTAGGGGGTAGGTCAAGCTGGCCGAACCAGGCGATGCAGGTCACTAGGAAGGTACGGTAGCGCGCGGCACGCGAGTTGAACAGCTCGCGGAAGTCCCAGAATCGCTTGTCAGAACCGTCCAGGTGGATCACGGCGAGCATCTCGTCAAGTTCGACTTGTACAACGAGAGAATCCGGGTTGCCGTCCCCGTGGTATTTTGTAAGGACAGCTTTCGCCGCGTCGAAACGATCGTGCGCGAGAAGCCTTGAGGCCAATGTTAGCTCATGGCGCATACTCGCTCAATCAAACTGAGTAGAAAGAGACTGAAGTATGTGTGTTACTTACCAGCGAGGCGTTTCGGGGATGAACCACACACAGCAAAGAATAATAAGCGACGGCAACCCCTGCACCGCGAGAGGCAGACGCCAAATAAAACTCGAGGTTGTATCGATATAATACAATCCAAACTCCAGCCACGTACTGACAATCGTGCCTAAAAAGAAACAAGACTGAAATCCACCGGTCAGCTGGCCACGGTATTTTGGATACGCCATCTCGACGACGTAGCTTGGCCCTGCCGTTTGCACGAGCACAGCACCCATGCCCAGGATGAAACGACCACCTTCCAGTGTCGGCAGGCTCTGTGCCGCGGTCTGCATGATCACACCTACGAGGCACACGATGCTGCCGACGGCCATGCCCACGCGACGACCATACATGTCTGAACAGGGACCCGCGAAGAATGAGCCCGCGACATTGCCAATTACGTAAAGCGCCGCAATTAGGCCTTGATTTGACGAGGTAATGCCGAAATAGGAGATGAAGGGCGGCATTGCCGAAAGACCACCTGGTCGGTGAGTAGTTAGTGGTTACAGTGGGCAGCAACGACAATAGGAACTTGATATCATGATTTCCGACTATGACATCCATTCAAAAATCAAAAGCATGGAGAGATCTTTTGCACATACCAAAGGTATTCGCATCGAACCCATTCGTCGCGGAGCAAAGGTAAGCGACGAATATACAGGCGTAGAGCTTCAGAAAGCTCTTTCGAAGCGGGCGCGGCTTCTCCTGCAGCAAGGCCTCTTCCATGCGGGAGGCATGGATACGTGCTCTGCCAGGACTTGCATTTTGGTCGTCGGGGTCGACATGGCCCTGTCCAATGTCTTCTGAGTGCTGTGTTCTGATATCGTACGTCTTTGTGTCCATTTTTGAATGAGAGAGGCGGTCGTGGAATCGCGTGGTGGTACTTGGGCAGCCTGCCTATCAGTTATCGTGAATCAACAACTCTTTAGTCGTATGACTCGTCTCTCGCCTCAATATATGTACTGATCGTCACCTCCACGTCTCTCCGCGTTGTGATCCCCCACCTTCTCGTTGGTATCATGTCGATCCCTGTTCAGTATGGGCATAGATATAGCCTAAATGGAAACAAGCTTCTTTAAGCAAATACTCAAACCCGTCTATGTATGGAATTTAAACGCGGAATGGCGGAGAACACACGGTGTGCGCGCCGTTCTTGCCGTGCAGACAGCCGTGACGGCAAATCTGGAGGTGTAATAATCAAACAACCAGTGACGAGGTCATCGAAGATGGCAAATTTCTGCTTTCTCAAGAGAGACGGCCATTCTCCGGACATCCCGTTTGAGGCAATTAAGAAATCGCCCACATGGAGAAGGACAGGCACGTGTGGAAGAAGTGGTAGATACCAGATGAAATGGGTATACACCGGCATGAAACGCGGCACAGCGCTGCCGTGTCATAGCCTACTAATACCTGGACCCGAAAGGACATCCGTAGACTCGGCGTTGGACAGATGGAGTTTGAAAGGCGGGGTAAAAGCTAACAGTAAATGTCGACTTTACGTTGTACTTTTGGATCCAATCTTTGAATTGGGTGGTGGAGTGGATGAAGAGACAGAAGAAGTGAGAAGAAGCCAGGTTCGAAGCGTTGAGAATGGCGATTGCATAAGCAAATGGTCCGCAGTAATAAATCCGGAGGAGTATTATACGTGTCGCGCGCGTTCCTCCCGCAAACACGTGAGCAAAACTCGCGCGCCTTCCATCTTCCTCTTCTAAACAAGAGCAGCAACTTCCTTCCTTGTTCTCTTCTTAAACGTCTTTTAGATCGGGATGTATGTGTAGAGGGCTATTCCGATCAACAGAGAGTATCCATGTAGAAATCGAGCAATGTGGTTAAAGAGCAGCAAATCGCGTACCTAACTACCTTACTCGAAAATCGGAAGCAGTGGCTAATGTACTACAAACCTGGAGAGCCCCCAAGCCAGACCCCGTGCGGGACACTTCAGATCGCAGCAAGAAGGCATGCAGTTCGTTCATATGCGCCTTATGCACCTAAATGCCATGGTCTGGGCAAAAATGCGTTGGATCGATCCGGGCGAGCCAGCGGACAAAGATAAGTGACTGAGTAGAGTGGTTAGTCCTCTGGTAGGTGCCGGCGTCAACACACTTGTTTTGTATGTTGGCACTGTCGGGACACGCCCTCGTCACTCTTGGTAACAAGGAAGATGGGTTCGAGACGAGCTTGAGACCTAACACGTGTAATCGCGCTTTGAAGCCGGCGCCTACCAGACGACCAACTACCCTATTATGCTAATTAGTCTTGTCCGTTTGCTTGCCAGGATATCGCTCGCCTTGGGGATTGGGAGACTGACCAACCAGCCTCCGCCGTCCAAGCGCGAAGCCTTAGTACGTAGCACCCTGACGGAAGCTACACGTGGTGAAGGGTGGCAGCAGGTGTTATACGTACTTCCCCCAGAGGATACGAGTGACACGATACCATCCGGCACGATCACCTCTGGGCCACGAGAATATAATGTTATGAGAAAAGGATGTTGCGTGCACTAAAATTCGCATTTTCTCGCGCCGTTGGCGATTGCAAAGCGAGCCCTTTCAGCTACATGTAAAAAGAAGTTCGGAACTTTTCCACCCTTCTCATCTTGTTACAGTACATACAGTAAAAAGCATTCGAACACCCCCACCCTCCCTTCGCTGCATTTCTCCTCATGCCTCTCCAGCATTCCGGCGCGATTATCTAAGCGAAAGCATCCTCACGATCCGCCCAAATGTCCTCAAGTTCGTTAAAGCTGCTGAAATGCACAGGTCTGTGCAGATCGTCGTAAAACCGCTTAGGGGTGTCTATCTTGACATAGACCGGTCTCTTCTCGACGGTCGAGAATTGTGCGCCCATGAAGCTGTAGTTCCAAACCTCCGTCTCGGGAACCAGGAAGAAGCCGCGGATCTTGTCGGATAAGAGGAGTTGGGTCTTGACGCCGAAAGACGAAGAGAAGCCCGATGGGTTGTCGGATTGGGTGTCTTTGTTCTGAGCACCCCAGGTGTAGCCTTGAGGTGTCAGAGACCAGGAACTGAGAGAGACGGAGCCGGGCGTGAAGTTGACGGTCAAGGTGATGGTTTTCTTGTCCCAGCTAGGATGTTGCGCCATTAGGCGTGAGTGCATCGTCACGTCCGAGGGCGGCATGTACGATGTTTCGTTGCCTGAGGCGGTGTGGATGATGCCTAGAGGTTCCATGGTCTTGAGGTATTCGTGTTGAGGGAGTTGATGTGGTAACTGTACCTCGCGCGTAGAGCCGACTTGAGGAACCAGCACGATAGTTCGGATCTCCTTGACTTGATCATTGTCTGGTGGAGACGAGCCATAAAGATACCCGGCCACTTGGACTCGCAAATCAGCGATCGTGATGAACTTCTTCAAGATGTTCTTGGGAAGGATGTACGTGTACGAGTCCTCGGCTTCTTGGACGTCATCGCCTGAGATGTAGATATTGTTTGATCTCGTCCGAAGATTTGAAGTGGCAATCGCTCGAGTTCGCCATTCAGTCTTGGAAGCAAATGACTGTTGTTCATATTGAGACGTTGTCGTCACAATGATTTCTTCTCCTCGAACGTTCTGAGTCTTGGTTGTGACAGCAGTCAATTGCTGTTGTTCCTGCTGTTGTTTCTCGATTTCCGATGCTTGTTGACGTTGCATCGAAGGTGCTTCTATGCTCATACCAAGGATGATGTCTCGCACTTCACTGCGGGTGAGAGACTGGACATTGACGTTATTTTTCTTGCCGAAGTCATTCAGAATCAGATCTCTCAGATGCACTTCAACCTTAATCCAGTCCTCGTCAGACAACGAGGGCCAGATATGATGAGCCTGGGTAATGACCGTCTTGTCAGGTCGCAGAAGCAACTTAGTCTTGTCGGTGTTGACGTGTAAAGCTCGCAGAATGAGAATCAATCTGGAAAATGCTGTATATGACGAAATCGTCTTCAGCCATTCGTCATATAAGTTGAAGAGCACCATCTGCGGCTCTTTCGCTTGCAGGATCATGTCTGCCAACTTCTCAACCTTCATCGCTGCTTGGAACGGCAACTGAAGCTCGGAAGCTCGAATGGAAATGTTGGGGAAATCGAGCAAATGCACCTCCAGCGGATCGAGAAGACCTTTACGGGTCACAATCAGTTGTTTCGGCTGCTCTTCAACGGGTAGAGATCTGATCAGCGCTGCGACTTCTTCAGCGGTCTTCCATTTAGCCAATTGACCCAGACGCTTCTGACCAGCCCAAACACTGGTATGAATGATCTTCAAGAACAGTTGTCCAGTCTTGGGGTTGAAGATGAAGACTGCTCCGTTAATGGGTTTCGTGGTCAAGTTGCCTTCGAATGTTTTGTGAATCGTGACTCGGTACACATTAGTGTCGTCAATGAATAGCTGGGTCTGGTTGCTGAACAACTCCGAGTAGTTCTGCGAATTCAAGAATTCTTGGGTGCTTTCAGACGCGTACAGCTGGAGACCTTTTCGGATACGTTCACGAAGAACGTAAAGGGCTGGATTTGCCTTCATAATTTTCGCCATAGCCTGTTGAACCAAAGCCTTCAACCCAGGAAAGTATTGTCCATACGCAGAGTAGAGGTTGTACGCAAGATCAATAGCAACCATCAAACCAGTAGCCGAGGGATAAATACTCATGCTGTCGGTGGTGTAGTCGAGGAACTTCGCTCTCACGTAACGCTCTATGTCGTGAGAATCGTAGTCGCCGTATCTCAATTGAACATCGAGATAGAACTTGTTGGTCGTCGTCGCTTCGATCTGGTCTTTCGTGTCGAAAAGAAGCGAGGGTCGAGTGACATTCCATTTGTGGCTGGCAAACAACAGAATATCCGCGCAGGAGCTGTTCATCTTATACGACTTTCGAGGGTGAATAGTCTCTTTCTGAACGGTCTCTATGCCCAACTGCTCAAGTTCCTGGTCGAAAACTTGACATAGGTCCATCACAACACTTTCATGAATCTTCTGCCACAAATGGGCTCGGAAGATCTGAATCAACGAGATCTTCAGCGTAGGAATCTTCCCGTGAAGGAAGATGCCGGTCAAGTCGAGTTGAACTTGGAAACCAACGTAAACATTGGCTCGATTAATCTGTAGCATAGTTAGTGCGTATTTTGAGGAGTATGTGCAGAGGCCGTCGGTTTGGGGGCGGCGGCGACCAGAGGCGCCAACGAGAGGGGAAGGTAACTTACAGTAGGCGACCACCAGAGGGTGAAACGACGGTTTGGGATCTGGTTGAGCCCGGAGCGCTGCGCGTTGGTAAGTTTCTTGAACTTCATTGACTCCTCGAAACCTATCAACACCATTAGCCTCTATCATCAATTTGCAGATGGCGGCGACCTTACCGCTAGCGCGTTCCCAGAAAAGACCTTCCTATATTGATGAGTTAGCGCCCATTATAATGAATGGTATGTGTGAATGAGGTGATTGGAGGTGGAAGTGAGACCAAAGTGAGGGAGACGAGAAGATGAAAATTTGGGAAGGGCAAGTATGACCCAGCGTAATTCGCGGGACCACAGCCTGGGGAACTGTGCTTGGAGAATGAAATACTTACCCAAGAGGGGAATGCTGTTGCCTTGAACAGGGTATGCTCAAGAATTGTCTCTACACCACCCAGCGCCTGGATGACATCAGTTCGGTAGGCGTTCAAGTTCCATAGTTTGCCATCGTGTCGTTGACTTGTCCACCAGAAAGGATTGCTCTTCATCAATTGATATTGCTTGAATTCAGTTCGTGCTCGGAAACCCTTATCGAAGCTGAGCGTACTCCTATCCTTCTGGAAGAGAGTGTTGATTCGCGGAAGACCACGGTCCCAGCTATCCTCCAGGTCTTCCAGGGTCAGTCTGCGGTTTTGTTGATTGGCTTCCAGTCGTTTCTGGGAGTATTCAGTCCATACACGTTGCGAATCGATGAATTCCGCCTCCCAGGGGATGATGTATCTGAAGATGTTGGGAATGAGAGTCTCCTCGTCATGGGACATTCCGGAACGATAGTGCGTGACGCCTGTATCGGTTTGCTTGGACCATCGCTTGTCGCTTGTCGGAATTAGAATGTGAGAGCCTGAGATCATACCAAGACCACCCAGTTCTTTGGGTGTATAGAATACCGCCGGCGGGAACCGGGAAGGCATCTTCGAGTTTAGGCCGATCTTGACACGAGTCTGAATCTTGGTCTCGCACTTGACAATAGTATCCAGCAGGTTGACCGTCGATACCGCAGCTTCTCGGTAATAGGTAAAAAGTGCGATCAGGGTAGTATTCCACTTGTTCGCGATCTTGGTGAAAGTCGTGCTGCCCGAAGACATCAAAATCTGTCGAATACGGTTGTTAAACTTCTGGATGTCTTCTTCAGTGACCTGCAAAAAGGCAAAGGCTGTGCGCTCCTTGGTCTCGTTGTTGGCCAGAGCCCAGACGCTGTCCTTGACTGGGAATTCGTCGTTCTGGTTTCGGATTTTGGGCAAGATTCGTACTTCGAAACCACTCATTGAGAACAAGAGATTGGGGTTATCACGAGAATATACACTTGAAAATGTATCTTCCCACTCGATCGTTGTAATGGAGCGAGGTAGCCTATTCTTCAAATCCCAGAAGACGGCACGGCCGAGATTGACATCGTGTCTCATCAGTCTCATTCTGGAATCACGAGGCCAGCATTTCTTGTTCCTGTATCCGATCACGTTCTCGAAGTTCGGATCTGGCTGCTCTGTCAAGAAGCGCTGGATCAGGTCCTTCGAGTCCTCGGCACTAAATCTGAAAAACACCCAGATCTTGTCAATGTATCTCGTGTACAAGCGGATAGGGTGTCTCGTTTCCGTCTCTCTATCGCGGAATTGCAAAAAGTCGTTGGGGCTCTGTGGTGGACCGGCGAGTTCTGATGCACGCTGAAGACCCAGAAGCAGCAAATCAATCACCAGACCGTAGTACTGGAATACAAATCCGGAAAATTGCAGACCTCTGATCATACCATAGCTGTTCGTATGGTTCATATCCTTGTAGTTCAACTGGACGTTGTTCTTTGAGGTGATGTAATCTGCCAGATTGTGGTCCATAATGAGTCTCAGAAGTCGATTGAGCAACGTCAAATCGATCTTCTCGTAGACCTTGGACAGTTGGGTTTCAATCATAACATTGCATTCACCATCGGCGGTCTCCCAAACGTTGGTGAGATTGTTGATGCCTTGGGCCCACTTGTATACCAGGAGAGGTGGGACTTCCGAGTCTGAAGGCTTCACCCAAGAAGGAAAGAGGTGCCGGGTATCCGCTTGATACCACAGGTATTGATCTAGGTATGCATCTGTGATCTTCTCGATAGGCTCGACATCATAAACAGGGTTGATGGAGCTGTAATTGTCGTTCATATCGATACCAACTTCCTTGAAGGCACGTTGCGTAAGCAAGAATCGTTTGATTCTGGCGAGCGTTGTTCCTGGAGAATCATAGGCTTGCTCAATCAGGGCAAGTTCTTCTCTCTGACTTTGATTTAGTCTACCCTTAACGCTGTACGCTTCGCGCAGTCTTTCCAATGCCAGGATAAGTATCTTCGTGTCGTGCTTGTACGATACACTGGGAAAGGGAATTGGTGAGAACTTTCGTGACTCGAGCCAGTGGACGGTAGTAGTGTAGATCGCCACGGCTTCCTCCGAGGAGACGTATGGGCCATCTTTCATGTAATTGTGTTGTCGCTCCTGCTCAGACTTCAACCATAATCTCGTCAACCGACCAAGGTTTTTCTTCGCGACTGTTTTGTCAACAGTGGCGCCTCTCCTAATTCTCTCTCGATTGTAGTGAGCCACAGAGATCCACCAATCGGCCTTACTCTTCACGTAGCGCAAGATAATGTTCTCGATCGGTGCTGGCAAGCCGGGGACTTTCCAAGGAATATTGCTCTTCCAGCATCGCCAAGCTTCTGACAGGTGCTGGAGTACTGTATTGACCTTGTTCTGGCGAATACCTTCAGGCATCATGTCCATCAAATCGGCCATGACGGAAGCACGGAGTTCGAGATCGAAATGTGATTCGACACGTTGCTTCGTAACAGTCTTTGCAACGCCCTTGCTGTGACGGCCCTCGAACTGTCTTGATAGAAGGTTCCCAAGCCATCTCTCCAGCAAAGGAATAATACCTCTCATGAAGAAAAGCCAAACTCGCCAGGCGGGAGCCCAGAAACCGCAGCCGGGGCCTTTGCCGACCGGACCAGAGTTGAAGCGATAATAGATCAAATGCTTCAGATCTTTGCACGATCGAATCTGATGCATGAGCTTGTATTTGTATCGGTACATACCGGTCAACTGGCCGACGTGGTTGAAAGCGTAGAGAATACCATCAGCAAGTTGGAACGCGTCAATATTGCCCAGTCGGTACTGAACTTGAGCGTCGACAATCAACTTGGTCAATCTCAGGATCTCACGCATCAAGTGGAAAGCATTACCGAATCTTGACTTCTTGCGTTCTTTGGTGGTCAGAGTCTTAACCGGCTTGAGATTGAAGTTGTAGTCCAAGTGCAAGTAAGTCAGGTTCTTTCGGTGAATTAGCAGGTTCAGCATGTTGAAGCCCTGTCGGCAGACCTGGAGACCAGCTTCCACCCAATCGATGGTGGTTTGCTGGAAGAATTTAGTAGATTTTAGCGTCTTAAGCAAGTCCTGCTTGTTCTGTGCTTTTGGTTTCTTGCGGTGCAATTCATTCAAGACAAAGCTCTTCAGCATTTTCTGGTACGACACTCGAACTTTGACAGGCTGACCGGGAGGACAGTGCTCAAGATACCATTGTTTGACCAGAGGAACGTCTTGCGCTCGCACCATTTTGCCAGATCTGCGATCAAATGGGAAGGGAGCCCACCACAAAGCAATGGCAGAAGCTGTTTCGCTAGTATACAGCTCTTCGTCAGAGAGGAATGGCTCCACATTCCCGGGAAGCTCAAATTCATCATCTTCATTATTACCAGCACCGAATATCTCGTCTTCATGGCTGATGATGATGTTCTTGGGAGCCACTGATCTTGACGAGATTGGGTTGATAGCTGGATCAAAGTAAAATGCTGGTAGGTTGGGGTCTTCTGCCCTGACTGAAACGACTTGCGGATGGGAATACCATGAAAGTTTAACGCTTCGAGGTAGAGAATTGTAGAGGTACGGAAATGCGACTCGATATTCTGTCCGAATCGGAGCACGGAAGATGATTCGATCGATTGCGTTGAACTCGCCAAAATCCTCATCGTTGGGATCGATATCCTTATACAGCGGCTCGAATCTCGGGCCACCCGGGATGGCCACATTCAGAGCCTTGGCTGTGAAGAAACTTTCGCGGTCGAACATGTGGAAGTAGTTCTTGTCCACCACGTCGCTCAAAATTTGATGCGACAGTCTGTAAAGGGTAGCCATCTGCGGCAAAGACAAATTCCAAGTCTTGTAACTGGGCCCGTTGACGTGAGGCGTATCGAGCAGAGGTCGATGCTCGTAGAACCACTCGTAGATTGCTGAATCTTCGTTCTCGTCCAATTCCATCTGAATGGGTTCAAGCGGTTCCACATCTTCGATGTTTTCCGACCAGGACAAAGGCGGCTCTTCATCGTCAAAAGGCGGGAATCGCATGCGCTTGAAGTGTCTTCTGTCGCTCTTCTCGCGTCTCATCGACACCCACATAGTCGCCCACTGCGCATGGAAAACCGGCTCGATGACTCGCGGCGACTCGTTGACGAGCGTCAAGCAGCCGTTCACGTGATACAGAACCTTGACCTCCCTCGCACTTTCCCAGGGCATGGGCATATTCTCCAACAGCTTGAAAACCGCGTGTGGCATGTACTTCAAGGCACCGAGATAGCTTCGCTTGTCACTGCTGAACTTTTTCTGGCTGACATCTCCGATATCCTTGACGATCTTCCGCAGATGCTCAGGAGGCATGTCGGCCTTTTGCGTTTCCACGAAGCCGCCCTTCCGCTTCTCACCATATCGGTTGCGCTGAGTCCGCAGCCACTCTTTCTTCTTCTGTGCGAATTTCGCAACTCGTGGATCGACGGGTGGGCGATAGC